>JABSTR010002289.1:0-54027 GCA_013339765.2 Haemaphysalis longicornis
GGGCTTTGGACGGGGGCTAAGCGTTTAGGCTTAGCGCCTGAACGCAAGCAGCGCGGCAGAGACGCTGTAAAAGTTCGGTCACAAGTCAACTGCTTGAGAGAAAAGTTGGTGCGCCACTCACCCCACAGACGGTGATGGACTGCGAACAGTGCACGTATGCGCGGTGAGTCGTCGCTTGTTAACTGTGCTTGTAGGATGCACAGTCCACAGTCACAAGCTCGAAAGGCTGCGCGGATATCACTCTCTTCAGTGCACCCGCGAATTCCCTTCTGTTTATCGACGACTGCGCACTGTTGCCGAACTTTCTCGTCGCCACGTGCTTCGTGGCCCCCTAGCGGGCCCGCGCGGCGCCTCGAAGAGAGCCACGACGCGTTCGGGGCACGTGCCTGAAGAGCCGCATTACACGCTGCCTCTGGAAAACTCCGGTGACGCCGATGACCTCGGGTTGCAGAGGGGGGATTGAGAAGGAAAAGACACCGAGAACCGGGAGTACGAACTCAAGAGAAGGACGACGCCAGAGGAAGCACACACACACACACAAAAACAAACATATCAACCTTGCGCGTGCAATTCGAAGGGAGACTCCATGGACCGAGGTGCGCCGAGGCATTTAGCGATATGTGAGGCGAGTCTGCAACGTCTGAGTGAAAACTAATGCGATATAGTACACGAACTTCGAGTACGAGGCTTCGGGCCGACCGTTCGCGCATTGCATGGGCTACTGGTAAAATTACACTATGAAACACTTTTCAAGTGTCCGCACTGACGGTTGACTGCGCAACTGCCAACGTGAAAGTAGATGTTGCTTCCAATATTGTATAAGTTGTCCTGGTGCTTCTGGAGAATACTTTTACGGAGCACCCGCATGTCACGGTTGTTTATCCGAGAAATACGCTGCTCGTTTCTTTAGGAGGGCGGCGACAAATACGACTGCAGGAAAACACTGCCCGAACTCGAAGTGTCGCCCCGCCGAGTGTGCCTCTTGAAAGGAAGCCCGTACACGATCCCCTCAACGATCGTCGGCTTCACAAGACTGAATCTCTGGCTGAAAAATGTCCCCCTTGGACAACAGTGGCTGACACGAACCGATATGTTACCTGAGAGAGGCATGCGGGTTCGATGGAATTAACAGTTCGTATACCTGTCGCCAGGGGCTGATGCAGGTTTTTTCTGAAGGAGGTAAGCTTCTATCACCGACGACGACGACGACGACGACGGACGACGACGACCGACGACGACGGATGATGAGATGATGATGATGATGATGATGATGAGGGAGGAGGAGGAGGAGGAGGAGGAGGAGGAGGAGGAGGAGGAGGAGGAGGAGGAAAATAGTAGCCTTTCATTTCACCAAAATTTTGGGTAACCAAAAATACAAGAAATAGAAAGAAATAAAAAAAGAGACTTTTTCTACGACCTGAGGGGGTCATCTTGGAAGTATAAATTAAAAATTAAGGGGGGGGGGGGGGGTTAGGGACATCTGGACCACGGTGGAAGAATCCTCTAAATCCGCCAATGCCTGCCGCCGGCACTGTGATGACTTACCGAAATCGAAAAACACAACGTTGCGCACACAAAGACGAACCTAACTTCGAGTTCGAGGGTGATAGCAAACTGATGCCAAGGAGAGAGAGAACGAACTTTATTGAGCCAAGGAGGGATTAATCCACCAGTGAATGGACGTCAGTGAAGGAGTCCCTCTCCCCCGTCGCCATAGCCGTCGGCCGCAATCCCTTGGGCTGCGCAACGGAGTTGTACGGTGTTTGTGCTACCAGGAAGCGCCGAACATGTCCACACCAATGGACCATAGTTGCTGCCCCATCACAAAATGTGCACTTTCGTCTAATTATTTCTGGATGTCGCTTACTACAGAGCGCAGGGTTCCAAACAAATCTTTTCTAAACCCTTCCATGCAGCTTGCTTCCTCTTCCTACTGAGTGTCCTCTCCGCTTCCGGTAAATTTGCGAGAAAAGAAGCTACAAAGCAGGCTAAGGTCAGATGGCGTCAGACGTCGTCCCGTCAGTTCTCGCAGCGTCGAGGAAAGGCGCTCTCGTCTCCACGGTGAACGAGTGCAACGACGACTGCATCGCGAAATTGGCCCCACTTGCAACGACGAACGAAAATGAGACCCCGCTGCCGTACCGTCTCACACGCGCGGGGAGCAACATTGTTCGCGGCGGAATGATCGGACGAACAAGAAAGGGCGCGCGGTTGCGACACACTAATACTCGTTAAAGGGGTCCTGAAATACCTTCCGCCGATGCATGGATGTACATGTACCCAAATAAAGCAATGTATTAGCAATCTCCTCCCGCAAGAATTTTGTCAAGGCGATGAGTATTAGCTGAGAAATCGTAAATCAAAAACCGCGCATTATCGTCGCTCCGCGTTTCCTCCTCCTTTCGACTTACTCTCCGCTGTTGACGGCGCGAGAGCCTTGCCTCCCATGATGCTGCGCTCCTCAGCGGTGACGTACTTCCGCTATTGCGCTTCTCAGACTGTCGTCTGCTACGGGCAAGCTTTGTGACACCATGAATCCCCGCAGTCCGCTCAATGCTGGAAAAGCGAACGAAAAATCTGGCCGCATGTATGCGGCGGCCTGGCCTTGCCCTTTCGCGGTTATTGTCGTTGCTGGCGGCACATGACTTTTATCGGCGGCGAACTCGCAGCCGCACGGGGAGGGTCGTGCGCTCCCCTTATCTTCGATGCACCATGTTTATCCAAAAAGCGCCGTATGAGATGTGGCCCGCTGGTGCCGGGTCTTATTTGCGGTGGTAATTCCTGCCGGCGGCATGTGAAAAAGGCATTTTGAACCGATACAGAACCCGTGCACAAAACGCTTCAATCATATGAACAGTTAAGCTTGGGGCGACGCGTGGTGGTGAGCGGCAACGTTGGCAAAACATTCTCCGCCGCGACTCTGAGCTTCTAGCGCTGGAGCGAGCGCCATTTCTTTGACAATCTCAACACATCGGTTGCCTTGGCAACAAGGCACCAACCGCTCCAGAAGTCAGTTACGGTTGCGTGATCCCGGTTCAGCTTGGGGCCCCACTCGCGACATGTGGGCCACTGCAGGCGTACACACTCACCCATTGGGAAGCGCGAGATGCGGTTGGCATTACAGGAGGCGATGGTGTGTGTGTTGTGGACGCCTTTGTTTCGCGATGAAATGCGACGTTGTGCTTCTGCGGGTGGATAGTGCTTCCCATGGTCTGGATTATCTTTCTCGTGCGGCGTACGACTCAACCTCGCATGGGGTATGTGCAGTGTGCGTAAAGCCTCGGCTTGCGCGCCAGAGTTAAGTGACTTGCTGTTCGTCCCCGCAAACCGCGCGCGAGGTGAGTGCCGAATTTACGACGGGCAAGGAGGAGGCAACCCATCGTCTGTCAATCGCGGTTCAGACTTGCAACGCATGTTGTGAAGATGTGTTCGTTCGAAACGCATCTCTGGATTGTTTTGAAGTGAATAAAATGTATGCGTCAAACCCGGGCATTCAACTCAGGGCGTTCGCTGCGATTGCACGAAAGAAGTGCCACGAGGCTTCAACGCTTTCTTTATGGAACGTACTCAGGTAAGAGATATCCATGTCGTGTTATGGCCGTGTTGCATTCAATACAAACGGTTAAGCGTTTGTTTACACTTGTTTCGTTTGTCGTAAAATGTCCAAGCACTCCGGCACTATGCAGGCAGATCAGCCGGCGAGCCGACGCTGAGCAGACGACTTATCTCTTTGCCGGAAGTGCGTGGAAAAAGCCGCCCAATAGCAGGATGTCTAGCTCATGACGAACATCTGGGAATCGATGATGTAGAATTGTGAGAATGGCGGCGTCCAAAAACAAGAAGGAAAGGGTGAGAAAAAGCGACGAACTTTGCAACAAAAGTGTGAGCTTCCGCTGCGCGGTAAAAGAGTAATACTTGGCCCAGATGACCTTGACGACCCAATCTATCGGTTGCGCTAGTTCATTTAGTGTGCTCAAAATGCCTTTCAGGGCCCCTTTAAGCGGGATTCACACGACGAAGTAGTAATCCTGTCTTCCTGGCCCGCGGCGGGGCTCAGTTTCGCCGACGTGAACAAAGTTGCAAAAGGAGGCAGGTGTGTACACCCGCTTGCGTTCAACGACGACCAACTGACAAGCACATTATCAGGAGCCCACATGCGTCGCGATAGTTTCAAGCGCCCGCCCGCGAAGTAAGTGCGGGAAGAAAACAGAGTTACAACCGCCGCCTCGACGGGTACTGTCAATTCGCCAGCGTGACGCTGCACAGATAAAGTCCACAAGGGAGCATTTTGGTAATTACTTAGTAGCGGGTTTTATACGCCGAGCAAGGCTGCACTGATTATTTATGCAGTTTTGTACGCGTGCTCTTCCTTTCGAGCGCCCTCTCCTGGTCGAGCAGCAATGGAACAGCCGACCCGCGGACCCTGTTAAACCACTTCTGTTGGCGTCTTGCCCGACCTCCCGTCATTAATATCAATTTTGTGTGTAGACCGAATGAAGACGATCTAATCTGATGAAACATGTTTGCAGACACACAAAAAAGCATAAAAACAATAAAGCACGACGGCAGCACACAGTTGATAGTTACGAGTTGTCAGTCCCCTGTACTGCACTCAGCTAGGTGGACCGGCCAGTGGCGATGACAGTGGCATCAGTGGCCAATAGCGGCCTAACTTAAAGGGAACCGATAATTCCTAAATGGCAAAAGCAAACCAACAGAGATGTTTAAAGCGGTTCAGCGAAAACGGGCGAAGGGCGCTTCTGCGCGGCAGTGCCACTACCAATGCGCAAGGTTGCAAGCTGTATCAGGCGGCGCCGTGATGATTCCGGTACTTCGGTGTCGACAAAATGATGTCCCCGATCGTCAAAAACAATTGCATTTCGCGAATTCGCCTTCGCGTGCTGCTCCGTGAGCCCGGTCTTTCGACGGGAAAAAATTGACGCCCTGCTGATGGCAATGGAAGGAAGATCGTAACAAATACCTATAGGCTCCCTCCTCTCATCAGATTTCTCTCTCTGCTCTCTTGCTCTCTCGTCTCTCTCTCTCTCTCTCGATTCTTCTCTTATCCTCTCTGATCTCTACGCGGCTCTCTCTCTCTCTCTCTCTCTCTCTCTCAAGCATCAGCTAGCGCGCGGTGTTGGCTAGCGTCACAAATAAGCTACGCTTAAGAGTACGCCACTTCGTGCACCACGAAGCGTGTGGGGGCCATTTTGTTTCTGGCTTGCAGTGTTGCCATCTCTCCAACGAAACCACCGCCGGTTGCGACGGGCAGAGTGCAAACCGCCGCTCCAGCGTCGGCCCAGCACACAGAGAGAGAGAGAGGCGCCGCAGAAACAAAATGGCTGCGCCCATATATAAACAAATATCACGTGGGCCGACCGACCAATGAAACTCCTGGCGGCACATAACAAAGAGAAAAGAGTGCCGATACTCTAAAAGCCTTATTTTAGTCATGCTAGCTTCAGCCATTAAGCATGCAACGCGGCAGTGTTATGGGGCCCCGTTCGTATTGCATTGTCACTCGCTTTTCACGCCATCGAGTCACATGTAGTGGCGTAATAGTAATGCGACGCAACACACCTTTATATTTTCCGAAGCCCCGCGAGCGCTGAAAGCTTTCCTCTACTGCTTGCACGCGATCTGTTCGAGCAGTAGTCCCTTAGTAGCCCTTACAATCCCGGGGGTTTCAGTGGGGCCGCAAGGTGGCGCTACGGGATTTTTAACTCGCGCCATTTTATTACGGTCAACGCCGCCGACGACGCCGGGTTTTACGCGGGACGGGGCCCTTTCATCCGCAGCACGCGCATCATTGCGGTCGGCGACAGTCACACAAACTTTGTGACCATCCGAGCTAGGAAAAACAGCTCCCCGAAGTACGCTCAGATTCCCCGAGATTCCGTGGTCGCTGCGTTGCGGATACACTGACAAGCGACTCGCAACAGTTTGCGGAGTACTGCGAATACCCAGGACTCGTGCCCGCAAAGAAAAAACACAACAAAACGTGTGACACATCCAGCCCGCGCCAATGGGCAGGTTGATGGGTACAACGGGACATCAGCGGCCTTAAAATCACGCGCGTTAAATGCAGGCCGCCTAAGGCTTAAAATGCAGCTCTTTCCAGCGACGCTAGTGACGCCGCGCGGAATTTGTCCGAAGCCGGGAGACGGTGATCGGCGGACTGGTCGCTCCGGCGGAGGCGGCCGGCGGCATCCGCGCGGCTTCGCAGATGCAAAGGAAAAATAGTAATCGCATAGTACTCGACATGCCGTATAAATAATCGGAGAATATAGGTGAACGAGCGCTTCATATTCTCTCAACTTTCTTGAAGCTATAGAAGCTGCGGGTAAATGAAATAGTTTTGGGCCTCATCGGTGTCTGGGCAGAGTAAACCGGGTCTTTCGGACATACTGTGCGTACGTGGTGCTGAATTATATTACTGAATTATTACGGCTGCCACATTTAATAGTTCTTTGCTGTGAGGCGCCGATTTTGTAGGATTTTTGTATAACCTTGTGATCGTCTTTTTCGGATACTATTTACATTTACTGCCGCATAATGGTTCAATCGTTCTTCACTTATCTGGTGTTAAAATGGCTCAATTCCACTGCTTTAAAACAATAAGCAGCATAGGCTGTTCAATGCGCTTTCTTTTATTTCAAATAAGAAACAAATGAAAACTTTTTGCACACGAAGGCGAGGAGCAAATGTGGTCATGCGTTATTGATTGATTGATGCTTATTGATTTATATTGGAATAATTATGTTGAAGCAAGATGCTTTAGGAATGACAGTATTATAACTTGTTCAAATGCGAACTCTTGAATGCATATGGCAACCCCCGTTTTTGTTTTGGTAACAAGCATCGGCGCACTTATTTCATTTCATTTCATATTTATTAGATAATTTTTGCGCATTACAAAATATGCAACAAGATGTTGGGCAATAGCCGAAGCTAGTTGAGACCCAGATAAAGATAGACAGCAGAGAAAACAAACTTAATTAACAATTCAGCGAAACAAGTGCAATACTTAGTGTACGCAGAGTGTGTAAATACAGGACGCAAAGGCACTCATAAGCCGCGAGAGAAGAAAATAAACACCAATATCAATCAATACAGTGAAAACAAAATATACACTTTTACACATTTGAATCTTACACTCGAGGTTGATTGTTTAAAAACAGTATCTTTACAGTACTCTTTTTTTTTTTTCAAATAAATACATTCAGCGTCTATGTAGACACAGATACACAGCTACATGTACAGACCTAAGAGCCACAAAACAGAGCACACAGCAACAGAAACCTCGGTGCATTTCGGCAGGAATAGCCGCTTAAGAGATCGGAACCATACAATTGAAAGTTAACATAAAACTTTTCCAGAAATATATTTTCATGCACCAACCTGGTGCCTGTCCACGATGCCTTCTTGCTATTTATATTGATGTTTCCTTCAGCCTAGCTTCGAACGATAGAACCTTTTTATAGAAAAAATAAAATTGTTAGCCATCTTTATTTCAAGGGGTACACTGTTCCAGATTTTGGCACCAAAGTTCGGAGCGCATTTCGGAGCGCGCGACAGCCGGCCCAAGATGAATTGACTGAGCGGTCGTCTCGCGCTAGCGACCGTGTCGTGTTATATGTATATATCATATTTGGAGATGAGCATGGCGAGCGTATATCTCTACACACTTAATAGAAAACGAAAAAACGGCGGCACCACACTGCAGACGCTGGTGGCACTGGTGCCTTTTCTGCCTCGCCTCCACACACAGCACGAACATTTGAAACAGACCAACGATAAACGCGTATCGCAGTACCGACTCACGACCGGCATAGTCTGCCGTAACTTCTGCAAGTGCTTGTCGTTTTGATATCACAATCAAGTTGTGCGACGCGCACCGGCCCCGCAGCTCGCCGCCGCCATGTTGCCGAAGGTCGATGGGCGGAGCCAAGTCGTGTTGGATGGCCGAGTCGGGTGACTCCAGCCGGATGAATTCGCTCGTTCGGCTTCGGCGTCCAACATGACCCGACACGAGCCACCCGACAGGGCCCGACAGGCCGTGTCGGACCATGTCGTGCTCAGTCGGACTAAGAAGAAAACGTGGCGATTTTACGAACGATGATGATTGATCACCCGCTTCCCGCTTCTTCACGACTACCCCGTGTACACCGGGCAATTCCCCCGCATCGCATGTCGTCACTCAGCTCTTGCTGTTGATCTCGCGTGGGCACAGTGAGAAAAAAAAAATGTCCACCATCTTCCCGTAGGGGAACCCTGAGTATTATGCGAAGCAGCCATGGGGTCGGCTCAAGTTCCCATTAGTTTTCAGTCAATCGCAGCGTTGCGGGAGGAGAATGAAGGGAGCGGAGCGCGCGCGTCATTTATACCGCGCAGCTACAGTGGCGCCCCCAGCGGAGTATGCAGCGGCTACCGTCGCGTCTTTAACCCTAAGCTGCTTCGCATTATCACGCGCGGAGCCGCAGGTGTTGCCATTCGTTGCGCAATTCCGGAGAGGAGAGGAGCTTCGGTGAGGAGAGGAGGAATGCCGGAATGCCGCCCCCACCAAGAGCTTCTGCCCGTCTTAACCACAGTCACCCAATCTCTAGAATCAAGTGCCGTACATTATCAATGAATAGTTCTTTCTTTCCTCACGCAATAGCAATTTGGAATTCCCTACCCAATGACATAGCTTCATGCCCTAACCGAAAATTATTTCGCAAAAAACTTGAAACGGCGAACCTTTCAGCCTTCACGTGATACCCCTGCCGAATCGATTGTGAAAATTCCGTTGTCACGTTCTCTCTTTTTTCTCTCTCTCTCGAGTAATTATGTTTACAATAGTTTCACTATTCCTAACTGATGTTGCTTTTTATTGTAGTCTTGTTTTTGTTCTTGTTATTTTCGGTGTATGTATTCTTATACCTTGGCGCAAGCCCCCCTTATGTAATGTCTTCGGGCCTTCAAGGAGCAAATAAATGCAATGAGGAGAGGAGCGTCGGAGAGGAGAGGAGGAATGCCTCGCACACTGCTCAGGGTTCCCCCACGGGAAAATGATGACGGTGGTTGAACGCGAAGCTATCTCGTGATGGATTCTTTGGTTGGCCAATCCCTAGGGGCATCCTGCCGCAATCATCATCAGCAGTGCCTGGCCGGGCATGCGCAGTGGGGGTGTACTTCGGGGGAAACAGGCTCGACCATAAGCTGCTTCGCATCTAAAAAATTGGGCAAATTGTTTTAACTCCGTCTCTGCCTAGGTGTATTGTTTAAATAAGCACAATTCTAATTAAACGCACTTGTCCCGGGGTCAGAACATCAGAGGTATGTTGTCTCATGCGGTAACTCTACGCCACGAGCTCGGGGCTGCAGTTCACTTCAAATCCCCTCAACGCTTGTTACAAAAGGACGAGTACAAGACACGGACAAACGTCATTTAAAGTAAATCTTAACCTAAACTGTAAGAAACACTTTCGTTCTTACCATACCTGCGAAGGGACGGTCATCTCCTGCATCTTTATTTCCTTCATCTGGAAGAAATTGGGTTTTCTAGCTTACAGGCTCCGTTGCCTGGTGCGCAATTTCTTTCTGATAAAACCTTCCTTAGTATACGCAGCCAGTAATCAAGAGTCGTACACTCAAAACTGGCACAAATTGGGGGTGTACTTTGACTACATGGATCAAGAATAGGAGAACACGTTGCGTAGCGGCGAGCGCGCATTTCGATCAAATCTCCATCTCCCTCCCTACGGAGCACGCCAAACGCGCGGCGCTTCAGCTGGAGCAGAGCCCGAAATCCGAGCCGTGCTTGCAAGTGCGTCGACGCGGCAAAACTGCGCGCACCCCTCGGGCGGAAGGCGGTGCGCTTCCATTCGATCCGCGCGCTGCCCGCGTTCACTTTCACGCCGTTCTGCCGGCCTAAATAGCGACGTCATAGCTCCGGGAGGCGCGCGATGCAGAATGGAGGCCGTTTAATTTTTTTTTCTTCCATTTCCGGCAACCACCTGCGTGTCCACTAAATAAGCTGGAACAAAACGACCAGAAATAATTCCTTAAGGAGTAGTCCCACGGCTCGCGCGAAAACAAAAGGCAGCTTGTACGGCAACGTCAGAAGCGGAGAAACCGTCGAGTGCCGCTTATTTTCACCGGCTTATTGGTCGCCCAAATGTGATCATTACCGATCGAGGCAGGAACGGCTGTTTTTGGGTGCTGAGAAAACGACTTCCCCGTTGTTGCGGTAGGCTCGAGACGACTAAGACGTGTTGCTGAATGAAGAAAAGCCGTTTGGTCGGGCATGAAAAATGCCTTTATCAGTGGAGACGCCGCGGAGGCCTCAGAAACTGATGTACTAGAGGCAATGTCCCTTCTAACGTTACGGTGATTGGGCCACGTAACCACACCGAACGATCCAGAATAATTACAGTCACTCCGTCCCACTGCCAGCGCGTGCTCGACCATTTATACTCAGACGGTCGTTACCACCGACATTTGTACATTCACCTATTCATATATGCGCGCAAACTCCCCTGGGGACGAAGCGAAAAAAAACAAGAACGAACCTGGGGCAGAGCCGCGGCGCAAACCGCGCAGGGGTTTGTAACCAGAGCGGACTGGCAGAATCCGCGGCCTTCACGGGCCTCAACACGGGCCCCAGACCAGGCTACCAGGCTACCATGGTATCTCCGCGAAAAAATGGCGGGAAAATTTGCGGGTACGCCAGCCGAAATGCTAAAGCTGGACTTTACGTTCGCAGATTCATATATTACATGATTTAAACGATATTTGGACGTCATCTACATACATGGAATACGATATTGTACGTGGCAATGCCTTTCCAAGAGAGTTCAACTGAATTATGAAAAGAGTGCAGCTTAACACTCCCCTTGTGGCACGCCATTTTCTTGCACGTGAAACCTTGAGAGTTGCACCACCGACTCTCACGCGAATGATCTCTCCGACAAGTAACTAATAAGGGTGTTTAACATGTTACCCGAGACACCGAATGACTTGAGGTCCCTAATATATGCCGTAACGCCAAGCAGTGTCATAGGCCTTCTCGATGTCGAAAAACACCGTAAGGAAGAACTGTTTGTGAACAAAGGTATCCTTGATATATGATTCAAATGCCACGGGTTGGTCGTTCGTGGATGACCTTGCCCTGAAGCCTGGCAGCTCTCGAGAAATCCGTTGTACTCCAAAAAGTACGCGAGCCTCCGGTTTATCATCTTCTCGAGAAGCTTGCGTTCAGGCAGCTGGTCAGGACAATGGGTCAATAGCTAGCGTAAGAAGAAGGGTCGTTCCCTTCTTTCAAGAGTCCTACAACTATGGCCTCCCTCCACGACTTTGGAATGTGCCCCGAAAGCCACAGCTTGTTGTAAATGTGAAGGAGTGTTACAAAAGTGTCTGTGTGTAAGTGCTGTGTCATTGCTTACGTGATGTTGTCTGGGCCTGGAGCTGAGGGTTTACAGGTACTCAGAGCACCCCTCAGCTCATGAAGCGAAAACTCTGAGTTATAAGAGTAGGCTGACTTGTCGTTATCAAGTAGACTTCTTTTCGGCCGGTTGTTTGTGTTTCATGAGAGTGTTTGTGTAGTGTGCTGAGCTGGACACGTGTTGGAAGTGTTGTGCGAGAGTGTTAGCCTGGTCCCCCAGTGTATCCCTGTTCTACTAACCAGGGGCAGGCTGTGTGTTTGTTGTCCTTTGCGTTTGCGTATTGGTGTCCATACTTTTCGTGTGTCTGTGTAGGAGTTTATTGATGCTATGAATGAACGCCAATTATCTTGTTTTTCCTCACGGCGCACATGTTTTCCTAATGTCTTTGCCCTTTTGAAAAAAATTACGCCCATCTTCCCGCGAGGGAACCCTGGTGTGATGCGACGCATCGGGGTTCGTTTAGAGTGACGCTGGTATTGGATTGTGACACACCACTCGCTGAAGGGACCGTCGCTTCCATCACGTCTTCATCGGAAGAATCAAGTCAAGCACGCAAGTCGTCAAGCAAAGTGACGCGAAGCCGAACGAAAGCTGACTGCACCGCCGCAGCGCGATACCCGCTTTATATTCACAGCGCCTCAAGGAGAGGAGACAACGGAGGAGAGTCGCGCATGCGCACACTTGCGCGACGGGAGCGGAGCGAAGCGAGCGAAGCGCGCGCACACAGCTGTTGCTTATGATAATGAGACGGAGAGAGAGCGTTGCGCGCACAGCTGTCGGAGAGAAGACGGGAGGAGAGTCGTGCATGCGCAGCTGGCGTGCGGACGCCGGACTACGCCGACACAGAAGGGACATGCCTCAGAGCAAGAGATGCGTCGCATCTAATAAAAGGTTACCCGACTTGGGGTACCGACGAAGGATACCCCACGCCTTGTTCTGGGCCTCTCGCGCCCGCCTACAGTCCTCATTTCACCACGGCCTCCTCTGGTTGCGCAGGACACCAGAAGCGATGATGTGCGCCATAAGTAGTTTGGAAGCTTCTTCAATGTGTAGGTGTCTTATGGTTGTGTAGTGTAGTTTGGATGCCTCTGCAAATGGATTCCAGTTAGCTCTTGCTTCATTGCACCTGTTCTGGGAAGATGGACTACATGGACCTTTACCTATTTATGTTAGTGAGGTGGGGAAGTGGTCACTGCCATATAGGTCAGTGCCCACACCCCCCTCGAGACAAGGAAAGAGGACTGCGGAGCCAATAGCCAAGTCAAGAAATGAGTGTGTGTTGTGTCCTATGTTATGGTATGTAGGCTGTTTCTCGTTGAAAAGGACTGATCAAGAGGATGTTAAAAACTTTTCTATAAGGCGACTTCGGTCTTAAGGTCGCCTGTGAGGATGTATGGTTCGGGCAGCTGGTCAACCAGCGCCTCGAAGTCAGACCTCGAAAGTGCAAGATCACGAGGAATGTATATGGAGGGAGCATACCGTTATCAGCCTATTAAATATTATTGTGCGAATTGCTACAGCCTCAAGGACAGTGTTCAAAGTGACAGGGTGGAATGCTGCAGATTTCCTGGCGATTATGGCCACACCACCCGAAGAGTGTATGCAGCCATCCCTGTCCTTTCTGAATACCATGTAACTATTCAAGAAATTTGTGTGATTGAAATTCAAATGTGCTTCTTGAACACACATTACACTTGGCTAATTAGCATGCAGTATTTCGTATACGTCGTCAAGATTTTTAAGAAAGCCTCTGCAGTTCCATTGGATTATGTTTTCTCTTCCCATTATGAAGTGTTCGGAGCTACTGGAGTGTGTTGTTTATGTATCGTCTTTCGGGGCTTGGACTCTCGGAGGGGGCTTTTTCGGCTTCTCTACAGGTTTGGATGGAGGGCCCCGTTCCTTCCGCTGCGACAAAGAGAGGAACGGTCCCACGTCCATCTCATCCTCGGATGTTCTAGGGGTGCCCGATGGACCAGGCCCCCAGCACTTGGCACTCATTCGGGTGCCTTTCGTTTTTTGAGCCGCTACCGACGAAAATGTCGGGAGCACCACAGGTGGCACGGGCGGTGCGGCAGAGGGTGGGAGCCGATGCGGGACCCCCGGTGTCCATCGCCTCCGCAGCCTCCAGTGGAAGCAGGGAGGGTGAGGAAGGAGGGACCGAAGGGGCATCGGTCCCGACGGTGACTGTTGCCACCACAGCCGCTGCTGGCTCAGCACGTGCTGTGGTGACGGGTTGGGCTGCCCGAGGAAACCCGGCGGGGGGCGGGGGCGGGACCAGGTCCGACTTGTGGTGCTGGGTTCCCGCCGAAACGAGACGCCGCTCCACCCCCTGGCGAGCTGCGTCGGCGTACCTCCCCAGGGCGAAAGAGGCGAACCTGTTTCGCGCCTCCGGGAAGGTGATGTTCTCGTTGACGTTCAAGGCAATGATCTGTTTCTCCTGCTTAAACTTTTCACAGCTCCTGGAATAGGCAGCGTGCGGTCTCTGGCAGTTCGCACAGGTGAAGTTCTCGGATTCACAACTGTCAGTTGGATGATCTTGTGCTGCACATTTTGCGCACGTCAGTTACCACGACAAGAGGTTGTGCCGTGCCCAAACCGCTGATACTTGAAGCAGCGGCGTGGGTTCGGCACGTAGGGTCGGACCGGACATCTCATGAAGCCTGCATTTACTCAAGAAGTGCAATGTAGAGCGGTCAAACGTCAAGATTATGTGTTTGGTAGGTATCATTTGGTCGTTTCGGCGTATAGTTATTCGCCTCACTGCCGTTATGCCCTGATCACGAAGGCCCTCCAGCAGATCGGCTTCGGTTTCACTTATAAGATCACGATCAAAGATCACGCCTTGGCAGCTATTGACGCTGCGATGATGCGTGATCTTGATGTCAACGTTGACCATGCGCGTTTGTGCGAGGAGGCTAGCGGACTGCTGTTTGTTGTCTACCTCAATCAGGAGTTCCCCCGTTTTTCAGTTTCTCAGCCTTGTACGACTTTCCGACAAGGCTTCAAGATACTTGGAGATTAGAAACACGGACTGAGAAGTGGTTGGCTTTGTCTTATCAAGAGATTCCATGATCAAAAAGCGTGAGAAATTATCGGGCTTTGGGAGAGAGATGGATTGCAAAAGGAGGAAAAGAAACTTCGGTCCGGCCCCTTTTCAGGGACCGATCACGTTTTTTTTGGGGGGGGAGGGGAAAGGGGGGAAGTAGAAGATAGCATATGCTATAGTATATAAGCAGGGGACGGGGGTCACTTTCTTCGCTCGGGTTACCCTGAAACCGAGAGAGGTCACGGAGCTCCCGTCCGCCGGAGCTTGACCTGGCCTCCGAGGGCCACCGTTTGAGGTTTATACCCTTCACCTTAAAACACATTGCCACGGTTGGTTCCAGCTTATGTTTGGGGGCTCGGGGTCCGCGGTGTCGCCAATACCGTCCCCAAGATTACTCAAGGTGCCCCGTGCGGGGAAACATAGAAATATCAATAAATAAAAAAAATTTCTTTTACTGAAGCGAAATAGCCGCTAATTCAAGATGAAAGAGGTTTCGTAGCAGCTACCTCTATACGATTAGCACTTTTTTTGCGCACGATTATTGTCTCGTTGACGGACAGGAGCGAATTGTGGCCCCGGTCGTATATCTGCCGCGGAGCTATAGGTAGCAGTTCACCCACACGAGTTCACACCGCGTCCGTGCGAGCGCATTTACTCATAGACTTCCGTTTCTCGTCGTAAAGATCGCGGATGATCGATCGCCGCGCAGCATCGACCCGTTGAGCCGAGAGGAGCCTCCGATTCGAGAGGTTATGCGCTCACTAACGCACGTGCCGCCAGTTTCGTGGCCGGCGGTGCAACGCAAATGGGATCGTCGCCGTTATTGATGCTCACGCGTGCGTAGGCGGGGAACATGTATCAATTGGCGGCCTTTTTAATGATCTCGCACCGAGCGGTGACAGCAGAAGTATGGATGTAATGAGCAGTTTCGATTTGTTCTGCGGAAGTCTGCAAGAGATGAATTTCCAGCCTGACAACAAATGGTCCAGAGCTGTCGAGAACGGAGTGAATAACTCTATGCGTTTTGAATGGTCTTCGCGGACTGTAGAATGTCCATGAGGGCTCGGGGTTTCCTTGTTTAAACAAACGGCCTATGTATATTAACGACACGCCACCGAGGTGTGCGTGCCGCTGAGCCCTCTGCTTTTCAATGCAGTGAAGTGTGTTATATCACAACGCACTAGCTTCCTAACGTGTACACATGCGCAGACAGCATTTGAGTTCGTGCAACGCTAGAAGAAAGCACAGAATAGAAAAAATGAAGATCCACGCGATTTTCCGTGAAGTTTTGTGTACAGAACACGCAGTCTGCGGTACGGGGTGACCAGAACTGCGAATAAAAGTGCCTCAAGCTACATCATTTCGCAACACAAGGGAACCAGGGGTACGTGTGTTTGTGATGCAGACGCGTGCCCACTGTGCGATCAAAAAAAAAAAAGAAAAGGAAAGGAAAACCCACCCTCTGCCATACGTACGTGGGAATGCCCGAGCACAACGGCTGTCCCCTAAATCAGAAACCTATGCATGCGAAGCAACGGGAGGCACTGCTGGCTACCGGCTGCTGTAAAGACCCGATCGGTCTGATTCAGCGGGTATATGAAAAGCAGCAGAGGCTGTTAAAGCCCTGGAGGGTACCACCCCCGCTTATGGTCACTAGATCCAACGGGTCATTAGATCCAACGAGTCAGGAGATCCATTAAGTCACGTGATGCCCGAGTCAGAAGATCCAACGAGTCAAGAGATCCAACCGAGTCACTAGATCCAACGCGTCGATTGATCCAATGAGTCAAGAGATCCATCCGAGTCTCTAGATCCAACGCGTCACTAGATCCAACGAGCCATTACATCCAAAGGGAGAAACCGCGCGTGCTTGTATTTCTCGGGATTGGGTGGTCGTTGTGTTCATCGGTTTGTTTTTGTTTACTAGCATCCACGAATAACCGGTTGATGAACTACTTGCACTCTCTAAATACCTAAGTGTGAAAGAAAGAACGAATTGACTGCATGATTTTTTCACCACTGAAGTGGTACTGATTTTGTACAGGCCACAATTAGGTCTCAACCGTGAATTAGATATGCATACATTTCGCAATTAAAAAAAACAGGGCATAACTAAGTCATCAAAAATTCGCAATTTCAGTAATTCGTTTCAGTCGTTAGCGCTGCTATTCGAAGAACATTTACAAGAAAGGTTATTGAATGAAAGAGGATTGAGGAACGATCCTGAATAAATAGCTACAATTTCACTGGTTTAGAAAATATGCGGATTCATAATTATGCATAAATATTACAAAGAGAGAACCGACCACGTTTTTAGAAAAATAAATCATTGAGACACTGCCAAATACAAATCAATACAACCAGCTTGAGGAATCCTCTGTAATACACAATTACTGGAGAAATCGTTTCGAAGAAATTGAGTGTCCTTATGATTATGCCGAGATAAGAAAATATTGATTACATAAAAAAATATGTAATTGCTCAAGCCCGTCGGGAGCTGTATAGCACGCGGCACTCGACTACGGTGGAGTGCCGCCCAACCGGGCAAAAAAAAATTCCTATAGATAAACGTTTTCCCACTTCAGTCCAGTCCTGTCGGCCAGGCCGCAGCCAAGAACTTCGTAGGGTCCTGCACTGTCCGCTGTTTCGAACACGCTACCGCTACATCGGGTGCAGTGATTACATTCAGTAAAGCTTGATGTAGGGCTAGTTGGTGTAACATGGTTTTGAAGGTACGTTGCGCTTGCTGTGAACACAGAGACTTGCACGGGGAAAAAACGTAGACTTTCACGAGAAGGCGGCGCACTAACAACTGATTTATTCGGAACAAAACAAAAACATATATAGAAAACACAGAATGCAACAACAAATTCCAGACAGATGGGGAGGGGGAGTCAGACGGGTGAAATATACTGATAAAAAGAGATAAAAGAGATAAGAGAGATAAAATTGCGCCCACCTCCCGCGAGGGGAACCCTGTGTAGATGCGACGCATCGTGGGGTTCACTTGGTGTTTCCGTTGGATTGCATTCTGAAATCGCGTGAAACGTGTCGGGAACGCGTATGATTATTATGTTTCATGATTATTATTATGGTTTTATTGGCCAATCTTGGTCAATCCTCTAAGTGGTATGCTTGGGGCTTCGCTTGTCGCAACGACCTTTACTCCAACATTGTTGCTGTAAGTGGGAGCTTCTTTCTTTTATTGCAAGTGTTAATCACTGCCCATCATGCGTTGTAGCAACGTAGCTTCTTGACGAGTTTTGAATGAGTCAAGGATATAAGGCGCGTTCGTAGCATTTGATTCTGTCTCGGTTTTGTGGCGCAGTGGGAAGAGCCCCATGTACCTCGCGTTCGCCCACAGGGTCGTGGGATCGAAAACCGGGCGCCGCTAACTATTATTTTTTTTATAGTGTAGGGGGAAGGGGTTTGGACGGACAACGCCGTATGGAGGGACAAGGCGAGTGAATGAGATGCAGTCGCATCTAAAAGAGATAAAACGAAGATAAAAACGACGTCACCACGACGTCCGCTAGAGAACAGCGCCTGCCTTTTTATAGGTGTAAACACGGACCCCTTCTGACTTCTCCTCGCAAGAATGACGTCCTCGGTTAAGCAGTGCTAAATTTATTTCATGCTCCAGGACGACATTTCACGTGCACGAACGCGCATGCGCACGCGCGCTCAAATATCGGGCACAAACACGCGCAGGGGGGCACGAGCATGGCCACGCAGACAATTTTCAAGTTTAGTCCATTCGAAAGACCACCTGGACACAGCGGCAATCGCGCCAATGCCAAAGCGAACTTCCAACCACTGTAAGTCAAATATTCTAACGGAAGTCGAAATACTCTTGACAATTTCCGCAATAACTGGAAAACAGGGCACACGAGCGAACATACGAGAGGAAGGAACTCAGTTTGCGACTCGTCAAGTTTCCACATTTATGTAACGGCGCGAAGTAGTAATGAATTAGCGCGTGGCTTCGCGTGAACGCAACCGACGGCCGATTGTGCGTTTCCGCGTCTATAATCCAAATCTATTTCGCGCACTCATGGCTGGGAAAACGAAAAGGGGACGCGTGAAATGCGCACACACACAACAAAAAAAAAACCCTCCCGCATCTTCCCACGGGGGGAACTCGAGTAATGCGTCGCAGAGTGGTGCGGGTATCGCGTGAATGTTGCGTAATTGGGTATGGTTTGGGAATGCTTAATTGTTATTTCGTCTTATTATTCTTATTTATTGAATGAAGGAGAGCGAAGGCAAGGAGTGTAAAGTTAAAGTCTGTCTTTATTGCTTGGTGCCGTCAAGCAAAGCGTCAAGTCAAGCGAAAGCCAAGCAAAGGCGCCCTTGACTGAATCCGAACGCGCGCTCCGCCGCTTATATACACACCGCCCGCGTTCGAGGGAGAGGAGTACGGGGGAGAGACGCGCATGCGCACACTTCCGTACACAAGCGCGCGAACTTTCCACGCACCCACCACGCCGTTATCACGTGTACACGCCCTGCCGCCGTTACTGTTGAGCGCGACGCAAGCGCACGGGTAGCTACGACGCAATGCGGCGCGCAGACGCTGCCTCCCCCCGCACCGCCGCAGCTGTTGTTGAGAGCGACGGAGCGCAAGGGGTACACGCGCTCCTCCCGCACCACCGCACCTGTTGTTGAGAGCGAGTAGGGTACGGGGGGAGAGACGCGCACCTGCGCCTCGACGCGACGCGCATGCGCAGTGAGCGTGTGGACGGCGCCGACGCCGAAGCACGACATCGAGCGACTAAGAAATGCTCCGCATTTAAAAAGAAGAGTGGGGGGAAGGGGGCGGGGGGGGGGGAGGGAATTCTGTCAAGTGCAGAGCACTTTAGGCGCTCGCCTTGTCGTCCCTAGCTCGCTCGCTCGACCCAAGTACATAGAGCAACAAGGCGGCGTCCAGGGGTAACGCTGTTGTTCGCGGCGTACCCCAGAGGCATGCGTGAAAGGCTGGCCGAGGCAGAGAAAGGCAGAGGCTTGCACGGCGCGTGCGTGAAAGCTGGCTTCCATGTTGGCAAGAGGATTTCTTGAAATCACGGAAAGGCAACGGTTTTAGATCATCCACCACGGTGGCTCAGTGGCGCTGCTGAGCACGAGGACGCGGGCTCGATTCCCGGCCGCGGCGGCCGCCGCTTTTCTGGTGGAGGCGAAAAGCAAAAAAAAAGCCCGTGTGTGCGAAGTTTTCGCCGCACATTAAAGATCCCAGGTGGTCATAATTAGACTGGAGGCCTCCACTACGGCGCGCCTCATCGCCTGCGCTGCGGCGGCGCCTTAACACCCACATCAATCAATCAATCAATCAATCAATCAATCAATCAATCAATCATCAATCAAATCAATCAATCAATCAATCAAAACAAACTGTTCTAGATGCGATAATACACCCATAGATCATGAATATTAAGGAGTAGTATACTAGTGCACCTTTACCTAATAAAGCACGTATGGGTATGTATACATTTAGACCGGTCATGGATGCGTTTGCTCACTGCGCGAAAAATCATCGCATGCCGCGTTTTTTCGTCGTTTACGATTCGGTCTTTGAAGGTTTGACATTCTATTGGACGCAGTTTCAGCGAAAGAAAGCTTTCGCCCCTCTCTCAACTACTTTTAAGAACGGATGATAAAGATTTTTTTTTTATTCTAACCACGTAGTCTGCACTTGAATGCCTATTTGCGATACTGCAGAACGGTTATAGCCAGTGAGAACCAATAAGTCTGTTTCCGGAAACACCTGTTTGGTGCTTCTCGAGACTCATTTTTGCTCTTGGCGCCTAACCGGCCACCCATTTCCAAGTGGTCTCAGGGGTGGCGTATACGCTTGCGGTTCTTCTTCGACGAGGGCGTCTTGGCCAGAAGCATCGTCGGCAACAATTACGGCACGCGTCCTGCATCAGCGGAGCCGGCCCGCAGCTTTGTCCTTCCATTGTTCGTCCCTCGCCGGGGACGCGCTCGTCACACGTCACGCGAGCGCCTACAACACGCACGCCGACGACGGCGGGGGTAGCAGACGTGCGGCACGGCATCGCCGAAGCACGGGACTCTATCCCCTCGCGCGCCTCTGAGTCGGGCGTAGCCGAGCACAGGACGCTTTAGCAGTCGGTCTGTTCCGTCGTGTACGTTGTTACCGTGATTACCGGTACCCGACTGCGCCTGCGTGCGCGGAAGGGCGAGGAGAAAGGGCGAGGAGGCTCACCCCACCGTGGCCAATGCACGGACATGGCGAAGGCCGGCCCGCGGAACTAATCCCCCTACCGCGACGAATAAATACCCAAGTGCCCAGACGGGTGTAGGTCAACCCGGTAACTACGTACACGACGGAACAGAGGGACTGAGCACTAAAACTCTCCATTGATTGCGTCTGCGTTTTCGGAAGGGAGGTAGGGAACACGTGACCAAGGAAATTCAGCGGACGATCACCGTGTAAACAAATTTTCTGGGATACGCGTCGAAGCGACACCTGTTCTGCGAGGCGCGCCGCAGTGGAGGGCTTAGAGTCTCGCGGAACGAGCTGCCATGGTCACCGGCAGGCTGAGGCTGCCGCTCACCCGACCCACTTAACCAGGCTCTCTCATCAAAATTCTCTCTCTCTCTCTCATCTCTCTCATCCTCTCTCTCTCTCGTCCTCCTCTCCTCTCTCTCTCTCTATCTCTCTCTCAATCTCTCTCTCTCTCTCAGGTCTAAGCGTCTGTTCTCTCTCTAAGTTCGCGCAGTCAGCCTATTGGAAAACCTAGCCCGGCGTGCCGCTCCCTCTCTATAACTCTCTCTCTCTAAAGTCTATCCAGTGTCCTTTTTGTATCTGTCTCCGTCTAAAGTTCGCAAAAGTACAACCTGAATTGAGAATACCAACTAGAGCCGCCTAACCTGTTTTATCTCTCTCTTCTCTCTCGAGACCCTCTCTCTCTCTCGCTCAGATGATAACTCTCTCTCTCTATAGAGTCTCTCTCCTCCGGATCAGCTTTGTGACCCCCTGGGGATCTTTAACGTGCGTTGAAATCTCCACACACGCGCGTTTTCTCTTTTCGCCTCCATGAAGAACCAAATCCGCGGCAGGGAATCAAACCCGCGTCCGCTGCGAAGCCTGTTACGCTCAACGAATATACAAGCAACGGAATCTTCTTTTTTCTTGTGCTTGGCAGCTTTCCGCGGTCCTGTAGACTTCCTATTTTTCGCTTCGTGTCCCATCGCGGTCGATTGCGAGTGCGCTTCTTTTTAACGACCGTGGGTTTCCCGGGTACTCTGGTCGTTCACAGCAGCGACGTATCCGGGTGGATAACGTGTGCCCACGGACGTCGGGCGGCGTCCGTAGTCTGTAGCGACGCCACGGTGGTGCTTAGCGATTGTGGTCCGTAGCGCGGCCGTTCAAAAGCTCCAGCTTTGAATAGCCCGATAGAATAAGACGCGGTTCATTAAGCTTGTCAGCAATTGGCGTTTTTTTTTTTTTTTTTTGTTTTGCACAACACCGCTGGAGCGTGACGTGCGACCAACGGCCGTGGCAACTTCCGGCTAAAGGAGCGTTAAGCGTTGTTTAAAAGGCCAGCCCGGCAGCGACCTGTGTTGGCACTGCAGCACTTGTTTGTGCAATTCTTAAAGAAAAATAGCAGCCACCCATAATTACAGCCGCCTGTTACCGCGAAGCACGGCGGCAGCTGTCGCGCTGACCTAGGCAACCTATGCGATACCTTCCCGATACTCTGAGGAAACCTGTGACGCTTAACAGTCCCCTTCCTCGCATGGGTGACCTGTTGCGTCAACCATTTGCGTTGACCCATAGAGCTGGTGTAAACTGGCTTTTGAACCCGTCCGCCAGAAACTCCCGAGGTCGTTGTAGTGACGTTGGTGGCACCGCCCTGCGGTGTATCGCCGTGAATCCTTTCCTTTGGAGAACCGTTGCGAGTGTCGGCACGCCGGGCAGAGGGCGCACGGATCGGTATACGAAGGGTCGTGAGAATTTAGCAAGCACTCGTATTTACCCAGCTGTCGCCGTAAAGCCTTTCGATGCCCTTGCGGCAATCATATTATACGCGGAGTCAGAAAATTACTGCAGGCAGCCAAGCAGGTGTCCCTGCTCCGAAAAACAGAGCGCTTGCGTTTCTATACCACCACCAGGGTTCTCGCTTGTTTCTATGCCATTTCGGTGGCCATTGCTGCAGTATCTGACAAATATTTTAAGTGTCCGGTCTTGTCCCCAACGAGATTCGGGTAGCGCCTGTCATGCCGTTCGTGACACTCAGTGATCCCGAGCTGAACGAGATGCTTCTCACGAGGCCACTCCCAACCAACGTGAGTGGGCTGCGAGAGCGAAGATTAAGGGCTAACAGAGGAGAGGTATTGAAGAGGGGGAGGACAATCATTCCTTCCTGAGTGAGTATGTAAGGCCATCGCGCTAAAGCCGAATAGCTCGGAAGCAAGCAATTGACGTATATCCCAGAATTCGGCGTGTGCTTGTCCGCAGAGAAGCTGTAGGAAATACGCACGTCTGAACGCATTATCATCATAGTAAATCCATCATCGTTGATGGTTCACGCTTCGTTCATCGGCCAAGGGACCGGCTCGCTCTGCTCCACCTGCTACTCGGAGGTGATGGCGATGGAGCGGAAAACAGACGGCGACGACGGCGCGGGTTAACATAACAAAAGAACAACGTGTTTACAGTAATTTACAACAGGTTATATGCAGAGTGGATGTCAGATTGCTGTTGAGTTGGTGTTGATACATCGTTAAGTAGCGCTAGAGACCGGACGTAAGATGAGGGGCACCGTCGTGTGTGTCTCCTCATCTTACGTCCTGTCTCATAGCGCTACTTTTTTTCTTTATTGCCTTCTTTGACAGGATGAAAAACAAAACACACGTAACTGACGATGTGTACACTCAATACTCAATACAAACACTAGAACTGCAGCCCTTCTTGGGCAAGCGGGGTGATTTCAATATTCTTTCATTACCAACAATGCTTCAATTGTGGGTAGCCACTCTGGTTTAGAGGGCTGAAGTTTCTGTATCTGCACAAAAGAACCTATCGACTCTTTGAAGTAGGGTCTGGCATCTGTCTCGGAGTAGCGTACCGCCATGGGTCGGACAGTGCTATGTACCGCCAGTCCATACAGCATTTCTCCAGATTGTGTCAGCGGCATACAGCATACCTCATGTGTAAAGCGGCATACCGTCAAAAACCTCATTTTCAACATTCGAAAACCTAATACCGTAAGCATCCACAGGCAAATATTTTTTGAGTGCGCTGGAATGTCCCAAAAGAACTTTTTTGACCGCTCCCCAACAGTCGCTGGAGGATGTCCCAAAAGAACACCGCTCAGTTGTTTCCAACAGCTTTCGACACGTGCTCAGAAAACAGTGTTTCTGGCTTTCGACACAGAAAACAGTGCACACCCCATGGCAAAAACCATCCCTTTTCCTCCATCCAGGTCTCATCCAGGTCTTTACTTCCAGTGTTCCAGTATGGAGTTTAAAAAAGAAAGATTTCACTCCACCTGGGACCGGCATTCTTTTCACTCGCTTAAGTACATCTTTCTCAGGCCTTAGATTACACTTGCTGCGGTATATAGGCACTGGCAATACACTTGGCACTGAATACACTCTCGATATCTTTGTACTTTGTAGTTTCTTCCGACTCACCCCGCTTAAGACTCTACTCTAAAAAAACGCACGCACTGAAAAAACGGTATGACCACACCACCTCCTTAAAAATGACCACACCACCTCCCTAAAAAATCCACGTACAGTTTCCCTCATGTACTCAGAGCTCACAACAAATTCAGGCAAAAGTTTTCGAAAGTCGTAGCAGCTGACAACCGTCCTAAACTGTCCTAAGAAACGCGTCTTCAAAATCACGAAGAAATAGAAACAGAAATCTATTGATCACTTGCCTTAAAAATAAGTGCGATAAACCAAGTCCGCCTTCACGCACTTCACAAGAGGTTCGTTCTGCACTTTCCGAAAAAGGCTTTCCCATGTTGAACTCCAGATAAACACGGGACGAACACACGATGAAGTCCCATGAAAATGAACTCCCTTGAACGATGCAAAACTTGCAACATACCACAGCTTATAAAAAACAAATTGCAAACTGTGGCGCTCGCAAATATTGATACCCCACCCTTTCCAACTTCTCTGTCATTTTCTCTAAGAAAATTCCTTGAGTTGCTTGAACGAGGCAGTAAGGGTACTGTCTTGATAACTGTCTAGTGGCAGCCCCCAGGTGCTTAACAGGACTCGTACCCACTGGATGTTGGCGAAAACGCATGGCGTGGACTGTCATTCGCCACCAAAAGCCTAAGCATTTAGACCAATTTACTGTGGCTCACCGCTTGCAAAAAAATGCTTCATTGGTGCGTACTACCTCGAGAATGCTTTCTTTAGTAGTGCAGAATACTGCAATGTCCCGCATACGCTAGTAGTCGAACTTTGTCATTTGCACTCTGTCTTTTCTCGAAAACCTTCCTTGAATGTTCTTGGCCTTTTAATGAGTAAGGGTCACTTAAGCTTGAAAACTGTCTAGTCTGCCCTGTAAACTATCGGGCCTTTCCCAGGCACAGGACTCGTGACCCACTGGATGTTGGCCCCGAAAACGCTTGGCGTGGACTGCCATTCGCCATGCCAAAAGCCTTAGCATTTAGACCAATTTACTGCGCTACCGCTTGCCGAAGCAAAAATTTTCACGGTGCGTACTACTAAACCTCGATCTCGAATGCTTTCTTTAGTAGTGCTCCCCGAAGAGCTCTCCTCTCTCTCTCTATGCAATGTCATCCGCATACGCTAGTAGTCGAACTTCCGTCATTTGCCGCGGACGATAAAACCTTGAGCGGCCGGTTTTAATGACACTTAAGCAAAACGTCTGCCCTGTAAACTATCGGGCGGCGGTTTCTTGCCACCCTTTCCCCCTTTCCCGCCGATGGCAACACTGTCGGTGCCGAAATTCCGGCAAACATCTCGGCGTGTCTCCCCTAAGAGCTCTCTCTCTCTTCTCTCTCTCTCTGCCCCCAGACGCTTCCGGGTCTCTCTCTGCTGCGCGGACGCTTAAGTGGCGGCAGTCGCACTCTTCCCGTCACAACCGCGCGGCGGCTTATTTGGGAGAGATGGCTATCGCAAGCCAGAAACAAAATGGCCCCCTGGGAACGCCTAAAAAGGTATAGAGTGCGGCTACGAATGGACCATGCGGCTACTTCAGCTAGCTTAGTATTCTGGCAGAGTGACACGTAAGCTTTCCCGAGTGTATTGGCTGCAGTGCACGGGAACGCCTAAAAAGGTAGAGTAGACGGCTACGACAAATGGGCGAGTTCAATTTTTTTTATGTTTGCTACTCTAGTACTGGAACGAGTGTCGCCGCCGCATAGACCACAAAAGATAGGAGAGTTCCAATTTTTTTTTATTGTTTGCTGCACGGCGAGGTGATCGTGGACCCCAGAAGTGGCTTCACGGCCGGACCTCAACACCGACTGCTATATTCTGCGGGCGAAATAGCGAATAACAGCTTGTGAAAGCCCGATTTATACCGCTTGTGACGGTATCGATGGGCTGCAAGTACGCCCGCTTAGATTCATGCTTTACACTATTCTGTATTGTGGGACTTGCGTACGAATTTGCATCTAGAAAATGCCGTCTGTAGAGAAAAACACAATGTGCGCGAATAACGGGGACATTTTAACGAAAATGAGGGAAATAATATAGGGCGATATCCATAATCCCAATTCTTTAAAACTTCTAAAAATATGCATAAATAACGGGCTTTCGTCACTCGTGGAAAAATATGCAATCGTAAACTAGTGACTCAGCTGGGTGAAAGAGCAGAAGCGGCCGAAGTGTCTAACAGCTGCCGCGGCACCGCCGCCGTCTATGCTTTGCACACGGTTCTGCGCATGCGCGGGCTTCTTTTCTTTGTGCCTTGTTGTGGGAGTTCGCGGCGCGCTTCTTCTTTTTGTTTTTTGCGCGTCTGCGCGCAATGGAAAGCGCCGTAACCAACGGGAATTTAAGAGCCGGCATTTAGGTGAAGGAATTTTCGCGCCTCGTTTCTGTCACTGCGGCTGTTCCGCTCAGTGAGCCACTACAGATGCTTTCAAAGAAAACTGCCGTTCCGACCGGGGTCGAACCCGCGACCGTGCGTGCAGAAGCACAGCCCCTCAGCCACTGAGCCACAACGACGGGCAGGTCGTACCTCAAGGGCGTATATTAGGCCGTTTAATTTTCGAACCGTATATTAATGGTAGCTTGCATGCATTTACTTTCGTTAAATGATTTGATTATGGGGGTTTAACGCGACGACTCTAAACAGGCGATGAGGCGCGTCGAGTGGAGGGCTCCGGATTAATTTTGATCACCTCTTTGGGGTCTTTAACGTGCGCCGAAATCTCCAACACACGGGCGTTTTCGCTTTCCGCCTCCATCAGAAAAGCAGCCGCCGCGTCCGCGGGAATCGAACGCGCGTCCTTCGGCTCAGCAGCAAAACGCCTTAGCCACTTAGCCACCGCGGCGGGTATTTCCTTTCGTGAAATGCACAATATACGAGTAAACAATTTTTCAGTGGGAATTAATAATTCCACAAATGCGACAACCAGGCATGGCTAAAGCAGCATAATAAATGAGACCAAAAAAGAAAACGCACTACACATCAAGACCGCAATGAGTATCGAAAAAAAAAAGGTGTCGCTTTTGTCAGCCGAAAAATAAGCGAATTTCTCAACAAAGCCCGTCTATCTCCGGTATAGTCAACTGGAAGTGGTGTCAGAATTTAAAACACTATGTGTAATCGTTCAGAAAAGAAAAAAAAATGCCGTGGGAGCAGCCCATTAATCACCTAGCTGCAAGATTCTTGCAAACTACACGTCTCATTTATGAAAGTCGCCAAATTTTAACTCCTAGTCCGGTGCTCTTGGTATAAAAGTCGGTGCTTTATTCTCGCCCAAGTTACGGTAATTTAATTTCTGCCACGACTTCGCAAGAGAACCGCCAAGAATTATTGCGTTTTGTACAAGACCGATTCTCGAGGATTCTCGCACGCGTTCGGCGATCGCGTCGTTACAAATCCGCTTTTTCTCAGTCAGCTATAGCATGCTGCAGTAATGGAAATTTATTGGTTTCAATTATGTACAACTGTGAAAAGCGAAGCTTCTAAAAACCCTTTTTTCTTTCATTCAAGCACTCGCTTGCTGGACTAAAAAATATCAAAAACGCCGATTATTGAAAAGTAATACATACAGAACTATGCATCCGAACTGTCCACACCGCGCCACGACGTTTTGAAAGAGAACATCATTATTTCTAATATCAGCTGTGGAAAAACCAGTTTCAGAATTCTTGAAACGGGCCCCATGATTTAAGCGTACTTGTTAGCGTTTGGAAATCATTGTCACAGTGCGTACCTCTGCTTTCTGTAGTGCGGGCTATAAATGCAAGAAAAAAATACTAGGACAACTTCGTGAAACTGTTGTTTACAATACGTATATACAGGTCAACCCTAAATTGCGAAGATTATTCTTTCAAAGCAAGAAACGCTGCTTGTTGAAAGCACTACTTACGTACAACTTTTTTTTCGGTGCTTCCGCTCTATCACGACTTGCCTATACGGTTTTTCTTTGGTCAGGACTCTGATGGGAACGAACACAACAAAATTTTGCTTTATCGCATGATAAGATACAATAACGACGGCAAGAACTGCGCACGTATCGCTGCATACACAGAATCCACAGCGATAGTGGCACATCGTAGTGGAGCGCGGGGGGAGGGGAGTCTTACTCTTCTAGGTGAAAAATTTAGAAACTTAGCCCGAAAACAGTAGCCGACCGTTTTTTCGGACTGCAAAAATTCGGACTTGCAGGATATTTCGGACTTTCCCGAGGAACCGTAAGTTGTCCCATAGGAGTAATGTAATGTATATGAACAACGGATATTTCGGACAAAATGAAACCATGCGTTCCATTTTCGGGACAAAGTTTTCCGCGAAAGAGCCACGCTGCGACTATAGTGCCTAGAATATATCTGACCGGCGACGAGATGATGCCCCAAGGGACCGCGCTGCCGCAAAGCGACTCCGATTCTGAAGAAGACCCTCGCGACCGCCCGCAACCGCCAGCGCAAGACATTGCCAACGCTCTGGCGTTTTTTTTTTTTTTTTTTCAATGCTTACGAAGAAAGCGTGACGCTTTCAGAGATGCAAGCAGACGTCCTGTCACGAAGGAGGAATTTAAGGCAAGGAACCATTCGCGACTTCTTCAGTCCTGTCAAAATGAAATAAAGTTCGTTTTCGCAACTCGCGCATTTTTCGGACTGCTCTTCTGTTCGGACTATTTTTCGTTCCCCTCCGGGTCCGAAAAATCGGTCGGCTACCCCCTCGGTTAGTGCTAACTCCTCCTCCTCCTCTCCTCCTCCTCCTCCTCTCATCATCATCATAATCAGCAGCAGCAGCATCATCCTCCTCTCATAATCATCATCATCATCATCATCATCCTCCTCTCCGTAGGAGCAGTAACGCTGGATGGGTAATTAAATGAACAATTTTTAAAGTGCAGCCTCACAACGAGAACTGCCTCCGGAACGACGACGCCCTCGACATCGGCAACGCAGTGTAACCCACTCCAGTCCCGCGCTGCATCCCTGGATGACCCCGTGTGTGGATGGCCGCCTTTCTTCCAGCACCTCGTCCCTCGGCGGGGCTGCTGCGGGCACTAAAATGTTACCCACTGCGTTCAAAGTACGCCAGTGCTTGTATGTCTGCGTCTTGGTCCTTTGCAAAGGCGTGGCCAGGGGTCGGGGTTGGGGGTCAGAACAGCCCCCGAAATTTGCCGCCGCGACCGTGTTCCTCTGGCTCCCCCGAGAGTGTTGCATGCAATTGCGAGCAGAGTGGCCCAGTCACTGTTCAGGGATGCTCAACTACGTTTGAGTTCTCTTCGTACGAGTGCAGGTGTGCGTGAGTGAAATAAAAGTTTTTTTGGGGGAATCCAGTGATCGGAGTACTGCGTGAAGACGTATTTTATGTGCACGTAACATAGAACGAAACTTCAACTTCACATTCGGCTTTGTTACAGCAGAAAAACGACTAATACCCCGGCTACACTAGGGTCCGAATGTCATTTGAACCAAATGTCATTTGACTCAAATGGGGTGCTTCGAATGCCATTCAGAATCCGCCGTGCTACACTACAATTTCGATGGCATTTGAAAGCTTTCACAATTGCTCACCGAGCTGTAGTGGCGCTGTTGTCGCACCGTTCCGTTAGAGATGTACAGGGCTGAGAAATTGAACATCAGAAACGGAAAATTTCTACGATAATTCCCAGGGCAGTGCTTTGCTTTTTGAGGCTAGAGGCAGGTTGCCTGCGAACTAAGAGTTTTGTGAGGAAGTATTCACAAAATGATGGGGTATGCGTGGTCTGCGGAAAAGAAACAGAAACTATGCGGCACATAGTGTTAGAATGTGAGGGTATCCATCCAAATCTACATGAGGGGAATATTGGGCTTCCAGAAGCCCTAGGATTTAAGGGTAGCACAGAGTAAAGTTAACTTCAAGGCTGTCGAGGCGACGAAAAGAAGATTAGAATGCTGATGGACGAAAAGCAGAGAGGGGAATATTGCCTAGGACAGTTACCACCTGTAACAGGAAAAAAGTATTTTGTGCCTAATAAAGCTTTTGTGCCTGCCCTAAGCAGCGCTAGTATTAAACCAAGAGTGTAAAACATAGGTATATTAGTCCTTTTTGGCAAGATGACATGTCATCACCCCGATACAAAGGGGAAGCCAATAGAAATCATCATCATCATCATCTCTTTTTGTACAATAATACAACAATCAAATTTAGGAGCAGTCTAAGGCAGTAAAATGATTTCAAATTAGAAGAGACACCAGTTTTGACTCTAATGTGGTGGCTGTTTGCGTAGTTTTATTTTTTATTTGCAACTGACCCACTGGTTTTGAGAGTATGAAAATTAAATATGTTGATTTCATATTTTAAGTAAATGAACAGTGAACAAAGTTCCACAAACAAAAATATTTTGCTTGTTTTACGTACGGAAGTATTACATTTTTTTATTGCCGGCCGAAGGCGCTGCGTGCAACAGGGCTTGAAATGGCATTCGAAACCCCAAATGTCTGTCTCGGTGCTCATTTGGCTCGAATGTCATTTGAGCCGAATGGCATTTCAAAACCTAGTGTAGCAGCACAACTTGGCATTTGAGTCAAATGACATTTGGTTCAAATGACATTCGGACGCTAGTGTAGCACGGGGTATAAGAGCATGCTCGGGCTCTGTTCCTTATTATTGTTTTTTTTTACTAGCAACAGCCCCCCCCCCCCCCCCCCCTGAAAAATATTTCTGGCCACCCACACCGACCCTGTTCCCCCACAGCCGCCTGAAAGATCGCTTTACTACTTTTTGACGCGGCGCAACTGGCACAACGTCGGTTCTCCTCAGTAAGGCGATGAATTGGGCTAGTTGGTTCTGCATGTTTGAAAACTGCGCTTGAGGTTACTAAGGACACACTTGTAAGGAATACAAACGGCGGTTGGAAGGAGACACCAGCGCCACTAAATAAAGGCTCACCGATGACAGTTTGCATGTTTGTAACCGGGGGAAATACTGACGTCTCGGTCCCGTGCGCTACGCGCGGAAGTCGCTCCCCGTTGCTCGTGAAGTCAAAATCAGTGCGCGTCTCAAGCCGCCTTTAGATGGCTCCGCTTACACAGAGAGGGGAAAATAGGGGCGCTTCGATGGGGTCAATCATCATTCATCATCAGACCTACACTTCCGTCGCAACGCTCGATCCCTCGCAGAAGCCCAACACTCGAGCAGGGTCGTTCCGGTCACGTGTGGTGCTCGGCCAACGGCTGAGTAGGCCGTTAACTAACCCGCGCCGCCTCAAAGTGCCGCCGTACGCAGTGCAAACCGAGTCCATCTGCTATTATAAGCTGCTCAAGAAGAAGACTTCAGTTCATCATCCCTTGCCTTTTTGTACTGCGACAGCGCCGAGCGCCGTAACGAAGCGAAAACAAAACGTCGAAGCCATCGGCAGTTTCGGGGTCAGCAGAAGATCGGCAAATACGCAGACGTTTCGGGCAGGTGGTCGCGCGGAGCGTCGAGAGGACCTCGGAAGGTCCGCGCAATGCCGCACGCACGCAAACAGTGCAGGGGGGTCTCTTCCCTGCGAGCGGAAACCGGAAAGCGAAGGGAGAGAGGAGGAGGAGGAGAGTTGAGGCGAAGTGAGTCCACTTACCCGAAGAGGTTACGGCACCAAGCTTTGTTCCTGCCTTCTGCTGCCAGAGACAGCTGCCGCTGCCTCGGACGAGAACGAGAATGGCCGAAGGGTCGCGCGGGTCGCTCTAGTCCGCCTGCCTGCGAGGACAATGAGAGAGAGCGGTCGGTATGGGATGGACGCAGGCTTGCCTCGGTCTGAGCAGACCCAATAGCGTTATTATAGAAGTAGGGCACCGGATTGATATGGGCGAATCTCAATAGAGCCTGGATAACACTGTTACCACGCCCGGTAATGGGGCATTGCCGGGAACACAGAGCGGGGTGCGTGTAAGGATAATCGTAATCACGCCCAGCTGTTGTTGTTCGGCAAGACAAGCAGGCTATTTTTCGGTTTGCTATACACAGCTGACGAGGTTGCGCAGGTCGCCTTATAGGACCGCGACCGAAGTCAAGCCGAGACGGCCTTCGGAAAACGACAGGCTCGCGTTTGGAAGCGCGAGTCAGTCCTCTGTCTCAGCGCGAAACATGACAGACGAAATTCCCCGTACCAGTTGGAACGGCGACCAGTTGTGCTGGAACGGAAAGGTCTGACATGCTTCCCAAAGAAATTGCCTTTCCCTCGATAATGTTCAACGCTTTCGGGCGAACAAATTTGCCTTCACGCACAGTAGCCCCCGGAACAGCATGTTCGGTTTATGTGAGGTTTAAGGAAGAGACTTTGCCGTGTCGGTTATGTTATCGGCTGGCTTATACCCAAATGTGTATACTATCAAAGGGCTTGCAATCCATTTTAAAAGCATTATTTGTGTGCTGCAAGAACTCTTCGCAAACACTTAGCTTTTCCATGGAAACAAGCATTCCCCGAAGATTTTTGATAATGCTGCGTACACTGAATAGCCACATTACGAAACACACACACACGAACGCGCACGCGCGCACACACACACGCACGCTGCGATAACGTGCGATTTAAAAGTGGTTCTTAAATGCGGAAGTGTGCGGTTCGCTTTGCATACGCACAATGTCAGTAATGGATCTGGGCTCCAATCTGCCGACTGCATTAGAGGCATCATCTGCGTGAGTGCTGTCTTCTCTAAGTACTGAGCCAGTTTCATGTACTCCTAACGCGCTAAGTGGTGTAAGTCCGTGATGAAATCTGGAGGACGGGAGGAACAGGGTTCTTAAACAAATTAGAAATTTGTTGCGACAATATTTGAAAATCGCGCTTTTTTTTTAACCTGGAGCGGACAAGCGTTCCTTTGGTTCTTCTCCGTGATTCGTTAATAAGGCGTTACTCTTCGTCTCACGTACTCCGCATACGCACATGTACTGGCGCGGCTCATCCTTTTCATGGTCCCTGATCGCGTATACGTTATGCTCCCCAGCACAGGGAAAGCTGCTTGAAGACGCATTTTGAGAGCCCCCGATTTCCGCAGATAAAAAAAATAACCATTCGGAAAAGAACCTTTCGATAGTGCGTAAGCATTTGCCGCACTAATCAAATAGCTGTAACCCTCGTATTGTGGAAACTATCCCGAAGCTAATTATACGAAAATTTCCCGCTGACACGTCTCTAACTTCACAGAGTTTCATCCACTTTTCATAATTACGCAGTTCACGGTGAAGTTGCAAATAGCGTGGAATTTCCGACTGCTGTCAATACATCATTGGCGTCTACGGGAGGAAAACGAGCAGCCCCATAGCCCCGTATTTGTCGCTATACTCGGTGAAAACTTAAGAACGGCACCGGAAGTTGCCCCTGTGCCTTATCACCGTAGCCGGATGTTTCTCCGCGCGGCGCAAATAGGGCGTTACTGCGAATATTTTGAACATGGCGTGAGCCTTTCCCGTGATTTTTTGGACTTAATATGCTTATAAACGACTCCAGTGACGACAAACAAGCTGCGTGAGACAAGGCAGACGATATCACGCATTCATAGCAAACCCCTTACAAAACGCGCGCGCACTGACGTCACGGGTCCGGCGCTTTGGCGGAGTGATACACTACATAAGGTGGTGCCGTTCTTGAGTTCTAACCGAGTATAGAATAAAACTCTATACAGTCTTTTCCAGTTTCATTCAGCTAATGGACCTTTTTCCAGTACCGCAGCCCTCTTGCGGCGGCCGCCCGAACCACTCTTGGGGTATTATAGAAGAACACGCCCCTTTTTTTCCCGCCTGCCCTGCGCAGTTCAGGAAGACGTATACCAGGCGCCACGGATGGTTTTGGTGGCTGAGACATTTTTCGGTGGCAGCCGTAGCGCACACCTGTGGGCCTCTTTTAGTACTGAGAAAACGGTGCAGCACTTAGCTGGCTCGGCGTTCGAAACTGGCTAATCCAATATGGCGTCGTTTTGTTAAATGCAGAGCATTTCAGTAACTCACGATGTCACCCGCGTTGACGTCCGTCGTAGTCCGCACCGTCGTTGTCCGCACCCCTCCCCCTACACTATATAAAAGAAAATACTATCCGGCGCCAGGTTTCGATCCCTCGACCCTGCGGGCGGAACGCAATTTACATGGTGCTCTACCCACTGCGCAACAAAGCCGACACAGAATGGGAGGCTACGAACGCGCCTTATATCCTTGACTCATTCAAACTACGTCAAGAAGCTGGTGATGCTGATACAACGCATTCACTACCACCAAACTCCCCAAACACTAAACGTTAACGCAATACACCCACCCCCTATGCGACGCATTTACCCGAGTCCCCTCGCGGGGAGATGGGCCTTTTTTACATTTCGCCCCCCCCCCCCCCCCAATAATGGTGGATCGGTCGCTGGGAGCGAGAGTAGCGCATGCGCAGTGCGCTACTGGAAAAAGGTCCATTACAAACAAACGTGTTTTCTTGTCTCGTGTATTCGTTGGACTGCGCCCCCCGGTCAACGCATATTGTCGTCCGCGCTTCCCTGCGCGTCCTGGTCCAGAGTCGAAGGGCAGGCGAGTCGTCAGTACAGACAGCGTCTTTTTCTTGCTGAACAGGCTTCCAAGCAATGACAGAAAGCAAAGTGTGAAAGAAAATGCCTTTTTCTTTTTGCTCGTATTTTGGTTCTCTTCGAGGTTGTTTTTAAAACGCAGCGCTTTTTGTGTGTGTGTGTGAGTAGGCTACCCCGCAATACCCGGAAGCAATGTGGGAAGGACAACCATTCATACAAAGACGATGTCACTGCGTGGTTAAATTGGCTGTTATCACCGATCCAGTCTAAAGTAGGCTTCAACACTACGCACAGACGAATTCCGGGACGACATTCATTGAGGGCAATATAAGCCGTGTTAGGATACAGACGTCGTAAAGGCCCAACCACATGCACGCGTAAGACCGACGTACTCGCGCAACGACGTAAACCGGCGTAAGCGCGTAAGGAACCGGCGTACTCCGGCGTACGCCGAATGCATTGCTACGCGCTTGTTATGCCGAAGTCAGAGCCGCCAGACATCGACACAAACTTTCGGTCGCACGGTATTGACGTAGACCTCTGGCCATGATGTTATCTGGCGGTAAGGTCGCATAACAGGACAGCAAATTGATAAATAAGCTAACTTTACTATTAATTATGCGATAAAACGAAGTAATTTGTAAAATACAGTGAGCAAACAACCGGACAAAACACGCGAAGCAACGAGCAACTACAGGAACAAGGCAGTTTACGCCAAATGTAGCGAAGGGTTTTGTGCCTGCCAAGTATGCATACTAATCCTAAATGTTTTTTTAATGTCCCAAGAACTGTTTTAGTTGTTTCTGTATTAAATATACGTACTTTTGTGAGAATAGGCATTATTTGTTTCATTTGAGTTAAAATGTAGTTGAACTGGTCGCCACAAAGCCGAGTCCGGAGTAGTCGAGACACACTGCGCGGCGCATTGGTTTACGCCACTGACCTCTACGTTTACGCGCGCGTTGCGGCGATATGTGTGGTTACTCGCCCTCTCCGACGTCGTCGGTCGGCGTAAAGGCAGCGGCGTATACGTTGCCGCAGGCGTACGTCGTGGCGCGAGTACGTCGGTTTTGCGCGTGCGTGTGGTTGGGTCTTTGCATTACGGACGGACGCGTGATTTTTCGAAGGCAGTGGCCCTACAATGCTTACGCATTAAAGAAATTAACACTGGGCAGCAACGGGATGCCAAGCCTGAGTACTAGGCAAGTGTAATGGCCGTAACGGATGTAATAACGGATCGCATTGCAGGTGCGTTTTGACTTAAGAAAGCGACTTGGCGAATTCTTCGAATTAACGAACACATTCGGAGAACCCCCGCAGTTGTCGAACCGCTTAATGCTTTCTTGATTTTACGAAGTTCCGAAAACCTCCGAGGGCACCGAAGCACTTCTTATGCGAGAGCGAAATTATTTACGGCCTGCCGATGAATGCCGCTGAGCGCCGAGCGCTGCTGCCGACTGCAGCGCCCCAAGGCACGCGCTATGGAACCTGCTGGGTTCGAAAACATCCGCAACCCACTTGAAGAATGTGCGGTTTCATCATTGCCTCCCTGATTCGACCAAGCGGCGGCGACCACGAGACGGAGAGGCCACTCAGAGCCGAACCACGCTGACCCTGGCATCACATGAAGTGTTTTCTCTCTGCGAGGAGCTCGTGCCGTGGACATACGATATCCGAAGGGATCGCGCGGAGCTGCGTGACCGACAATGCCAGTGCACGCACGGGTGTGTTACGAAGACTTCGTAGGTGGCGCGATGATTCCACCACGATGGGAAGCGCACCACACTGCGGAGGATCCATTGAACTCGAGGTGACCCTGTGAATTACGAAGAATGAGGCAAGGACCGTTGAAGACCGCGAGCGACGAATGATCGCCTTGAGACGGTTGTGCATCGGATAATTGGCCGGAAGGAACACGGGGCAGACATTTTCGCCTGCAGCCAATGGGAAGTTCACGAAAGGGAAAGTGCTGTTCTTTGATTGGGCTGCAGGGAATCCTTTGTGTTTGAAAAGCCTATATAACCTCTTGTAAATACGCTGTAAATATGGCAGGAGACGTATTAAACACTCTCGTCTCTCAGATGTCGTGGTTGGCTGATCCTCAAGGTGCCAGCACAGTTCGTCTTCATTATCAGAGTTCGTCTTTCATTCCCCATGCCCATGTCAGCGGCATCCATCTGCCGCTCAACCAGCAAGGCGAGCGTAAAGAAAGAGAAGGAGAACTTGACTGAACCCGTCGCGGCCACTGGGAATTTAGGATTGATTGATTGATGATTGATTGATTGATTGATTGAATTGATTGATTGATTGCGTTGATTGATTGATTGGGGTTTAACGCGCCTACGCAACGCAGGCGATGAGGCGCGCCGTGCTCCGGATTATTTTAACCAACTGGGGATTTTAACGTGGCCGAAATCTCGTACACACGGGCGTTTTCGCTTTTCGCCTCCACAGAAAGCGGCCGCCGCGCGCCGGGAATCGAACCCGCGACCTCGTGCTCAGCAGCACACAACGCCTTAGCCACTGAGCCACCGCGGCGGGTTGGGAATTTAGGAGCGCGCGACACTCGCCACACAGCAAGCCGGCTTCTCCGCTCAATGGATCCTGCATGCTTCCGGATTAACAGCTGTGGGTCCCAGTGACCTCGTAAAAGCGACGTACACACGTGGGGACGACGCTCGCTGCGATCAAGGTAGCACTTTGTCGATTCCAAAAACGCTGCCCCCCCCCCCCCCCTACAAAACTGCACTTCAGCAACATTAAAAAAAGTTCTCGTTTTGAAAAGCCGTGGTTTTGCAGCTGGAAACGGAATACTGACAACTGCCACAACAACGGGTAGACGTTTACACCACATAACATATACGACAAAATAATCATTCGTGTCCTAGTCAGGGCAGCGGGAGACAGACGCTGTTCAAGCCACAGCCCTTGAATAGTTAATTATCACCGATGGGTGTATTTAATACAGCTTGCGTAGGGTGCCAGCGGTCGCTAAAGTCGTTGTCAAACGGTTGTCACGTTGTAACGCGCAGCCGGGTATTTGCACACGACATGCAACAAACATTTTTTTCCCGGCGCCCATCACGGGAACAGTGGCGTCATCTGGTCATGCTGCGAGCTCATATTGTTCGTGTTACACGCGCTGAAAGATTCCGGCTGGAGCCTTCTACGAAAAAAAAAGAAAGAAGAAAGACAGAAAAACGACCTTTTTGCCGGACGTCCTTGCGCATACGTCGCCGACACATCGAATGCGTACGGCAAGGGGTACGTAAAGGGAGAATACAAACAAAAGGTGTCCGGACAGCTTTGGCACAGCACGAGGACGAACGATGGCACCGTAATGCTAGGGCAGCTCGAACTGGGGTGCATGTATGCGCACTTCACCGAACAGAGTGGCACTGCACTTGGAGTATCTTTTGAGTATCTCCTGTCTTTCCAACACCATCACGACAGCCGAGACTGGGCGGCAATCAGCGCTGCACTGAACCCCGGTGCCAGATTTAAACCATTAGGCGGGCGCCCGGTTGGAACTATTGAAGCGCGCTCTCCCGTCGCCTCTTATTAACACCGAAATTGTTTTATTTTCCCGGATACACGAAGATTTCGCTGACGTCATATCCGTCCCGGAAATGACGCCAATACAACGAAACAAGCGGCCTGTAAAGGGTGCACCCCTGCACGAGGGTCTTCTTGCGGGGAAGCAACCTTTAGAGCCATAGAGTACGTCATACTTAGGGTTGTTCGTTTCCGTTTTTATATTTTAACACAAAGTTGTTTTATTCCGAATACACCAAGATTTCACTGACGTCATATCCGTCACGGAATGACGCCAGTACACCTTCGCCGAAGCGACCGCCAGTAGGACGTCGCTCGCCAAGCACACCCACAAGACAGCCGCCGAACCCCAAATCATGCCCAGCTGCAGATTTCGCTGCACATTTCACTTTCGTGTTTTCCAGATTCCTATGACAGAGGAATCAACCACAGTTTTTTTTTTCTTTTCTTCCCCCACCCCTCACCGCAGGCCGCCTTATCCGTCCACGCCTGTAAAGCAGCGCCACACTCTGGTTATGCATTCTTGCTGGATGGCGTGTCGCTCAGTAACGACGCGGACGACGACTCCTGACAAATTCACCGCTCTCGTATTTTTAGATGGTACGCTGAGAGCATCTCTTCTCGGCGGCCCTGTCCTTCCTGCGTGCGTCCGTCGTCGGCTTCCGCACTCTCCTCAGCTCCCCCCTCTCCTCTCCGATAGCGAACACTCTCTCGCGAGGGGCATGGATTGGATTCGATTGGCTTGGCTTGGCTTGGATGGATTGGATTGGATTGGGTTAAAGTGGATTGTGTTGGATTGTCTTGCGTCATAGCCGCGGCAGACGCGCAGACACGCAGACGCGCTGGTCTCCTCTCCTTCGGGCGCGCTGCGCATATAACCGGTGTGCCGCTCTCCGGCGGCCTTTCAGTCGACGGTTGCTCTCTGCTTGCGCTTGAACCCCCCCTCAGCGTCGCATCACACCAAAGTTCCCAGGAGGGGAGGTGGGCGTAATTTTTTGCGTTGTTGACCTGTACGCAAGGGTTCCAACGGCTTCGAAGGCATTTGTCATCACGGTGGGTCCTGTGCCGAGAGCAAGGAGAAATAAGAGCTTTCCTGCGTCGAGTAAATATACGTACTTCCACCGATTATTCCTCCCACAGACGTAAAGTCACTGACGAGGGCCTTTACAAGCAAAAGTTGCCACGCGCTAATTACAACGGGCTTTAATGCGTTCACGTCTCGCCCGGTGCCGAGTACGCGTACTTTTCCAACGCATTTAAAAGTTTCCAGTGCAGTGGAAAAGATTTAGTTATACCGGACCCAGTTACAATATGATCCCGTTTCAATTAGAATTTGTTAGCGCGTGCCGATGCCACTTTTGGAAGTGTCGGGCTAGTTAGCTGAGATTCTACGTCAAGATATGTGGTGGACCACTTTATAAGAGGTGCACTACGCCGCTTACGCACGATACCTCGCGGTTGGCGCTGGAAAACCCCCCGTCAGTTTACTCGACCAAACAGTTCACCCATCATCTTTCAATGCCGCACAGTGCGTTGCACATGTTCCATATGAGCTCTCGCTGGAACAGCCACCCGACAGCGATCTCACCAAATCGAGCCTTAAAGCACGTAACGCGATAAAAGGTCGCCCGGAAAGGGAACAGAGCGCACTGGAGGAGGCGCAGAAAAACGGCGAGGACAACAAAGGGAGCCCGTCAACGCGCCACGCACGCTGCTCCGTCGCCGCCGCGGCGGTCTCGAGAAAGCCGCCTGCGCTCCAGCGTCGAGTGGCCGCCGGGGAATGGATCAATCGCTGTACACCTCGGAACGCCGCCGGCCGGCCAGCAGCCCTTGGGGCCGAAAGCCCGCCGCAGGGCGTGCACAAAGCCCCCGGGATAGACACGGTTATTTACTCCCGCCGCCGCCGCGGTGGCTGCAGCAGCTCGCCAAGAACAAAGGCGCCGGCGGCCAGAGCGAGGAGAGTGTCGGGGATTAATTCGCGCCCGACGTGTGCCGCGCCGGCGATTGTCTGGTGGCCGCAAGCAGACGGCGATGCTCCGTGTCGAGGTTGCCCCGGAGATGGCCGATGCGCCCCCGGCTCCCGCCACCACGCAAGCTGGTGCTTGCCTCGTCCGTCGTGCGTGCGCTGTTGACTGCTCGTAGATTAGCGCCTGCGTGAGGTCGAATAATGTCCGCGCTGTCTTTGTGTTCGCCTTTTGCGGGTGTGCGACGCGTCGCGAAGATTTAGGGAAACCGCGCGGTGCTTCGCTTGCCTCCCGAGAGGATGCAGGACACGGCAAGCTGCAATGCACCATACGATACCGTTAGAAAGAGTGTTTGTTTTGTTTGTATGTATGCGCGCGTATGTATGTGTGCATGCATGAATGCACGTATGTACAGCCAAGCGCAGAAGTTTACGGACCACGACAGCAGCAATGTTGAGTTACTTCTCTGCCGCACGGCAGCCTGGAGTATTATGTGGGGTAGTTTTTATTAGTTTAGTACTTATACGACATTTCGCATGCATTCGACAGTTTGCCGGGCAGCTATAGGAAGAGAAATAACCCAATATTGCCATTTGCCTGGTCCGTAAACTTTTGATCGTGGCTGTACGTACGCACATACGTATATGTATGTATCTATGTATGCATGCACACCTTTTGTCGAAATTTTCTTGGCCAGACCTAATACCCCTGCTACACTGGGGTCCGAATGTCATTCGAATCGAATGCCATTTGAATCAAATGAGGGGCTTCGAATGTCATTCAGAATCCGCCGTGCTTCCCTGTACTTTCGATGGCATTTAAAAGCTTTAACAATCGCTCGCCGTGCTCCGCGGCGCTGCTGCTCTCGAGTCCCGTTTTTGCACAATAATGCAACAATCAAATTTAGCAGCAGTCCTTGGCATTAAAATGATATCAAATTATAAAAATTACGCCCACCTCCCCTCGCGGGAACCCTGGTGTGATGCGACGCTGAGGGGGGTTCAAGCGCAAGCGGAGAGCAACCGTCGACCGAAAGGCCGTCGGAGAGCGGAACACCGGTTATAAGCGCAGCGCGCCCGAAGGAGAGGAGACCGCGGAGAGAGAGAGTGCCGCGGCTATGACGCAACACAATCCACTTTAATCCAATCCAAACCCAATCCAATCCAAGTCAAGCCAAGCCAATCCAATCGAATCCAATCAAATGCCCCTCGCGAGGAGAGCGTCGCTATCGGAGGAGGAGATGGGAGAGTGGCTGCGGACAACAACAACGGACGCACGCAGGAAGGACAGGGCCGCCGACAAGAGATGCTCTCAGCGTCGCATCTAATAACGTAAGCTTTGACACGGTTTCTGCTTAATTCTGAATCGCAATCGAGGTTTTTTATGCTGTTCTGTTTTGCCGGGCCACACTTTGTTTGCCGCTTGCTCACGCTGGTGCCGAGAGTATGGAACTATTACATCTTGATATCATGATTTAAGTGAATGGGAAAGAAACAAAGTCCCACAATTAAGAATATTTTGTTTGTTTTAAGTACGCCAGCAATGTGTTTGTTTATGATGCCTTGGAACGCTGTGCGCGAGAGTGATAGGAGTGGCATTCGAAAGCCCCAAATGTCTCTCTGGGTGCTTCATTTGGCTCGAATGGCATTTGAAAACCCGGTGGAGCAGCACAACTTCGCACTTGAGTCAAATGACATTTGGTTCAAATGACACTCTGGCGCTAGTGGAGCAGGGGTATAAGCCTACTGGACCACATAAAATTCAAAGAATAATCTTTACCTTTCATTGTGTAAAAAGTATTTAATCACAGTCAAAATTCAATGTGTAAAAAGTATTTAATCACAGTCAAAAAGAAAGGTGTTTTCTCTAGCTTTCCGACATAAAAAGTTTCAGCCTCGCTCGGGACGTGCGCTTGTAAATGGATTTTTTTTGCGGCCTGTGCACTTCCAGCTTGGCCTAGAAAATTTTGACAAGGACTGTACGTATGATGCATTTTGTATGCAAATGTATGTATGTGTGAATATACGTATGCTGCATGTACATATATGATGCATGTAAGTACGTGGATACATACAGTCATGGACAGATGAAATGGAAACACAAAAATATGAACCTGAACACGCAAAATTGGAAAGCACTGTACGGGGAGGTCGAATAGTGGCCGGCTGTTGCTATGTTTTGAAACCCACATTTCCCAATTTCGTTACTGTTATTAAGCCACGCGGCAATTTGTCCTGCACGAAAAGAAATCGCGCAATTTGTGTTTTCTGGATCATAATTTCGTGATCGCGTTTGACTTGTCAATGACTGCATACATACGTGTGTATGCATGTATGCAGTTAGATGCGTCTCAGGACTGACCTCTGTCGCCTCCGTCATGAAATGGTAGCGTGGTCAACGAGCGGCGAGCAGAAGAGCCACTGAGCCACCTCTGTTCCGAATGACGAAGAGCCGAGTGCATGGCGAAAAGAGGGCAGCGGTGGTATGCAGGTAGCAGCCCTCTCGTGTGCTTACAACATGACTCGGGCAGAGTAGCGTCTTGCTCCGAGGCCTACGACGTACTGCTTCGGCTCGACGAATTGATTGATTGTAGGGTTTAACGCGCCGGCGCAACGCAGGCGATGAGGCGCGCCGTAGTGGAGGGCTCCGGATTAATTTTGACCACCTAGGGATCTTTAACGTGTGTCGAAATCTCGAACACACGGCGTTTTTGCTTTTCGCCTCTATCGGAAAAGCGGGCCGCCGCGACAGGGAACCGAACCCGCGACCCCAGGCTCAGCAGCACAACGCCTTAGCCACTGAGCCACCACGGCGGGTTTCGGCTTGGCGAAGGGCGAGAATTTATAACCAAAAGGACCAACGGTCAACAGACGTCCAGCGCACCGGGTACGACAAAAAAGTACAAATATACTACACACGCCGCGGTGGCTCAGTGGCTAAGGCGTTGCGCTGCTGAGCACGAGGACGCGGGTTCGCTTCCGGCCGCGGCGGCCGCTTTTCTGATAGGGGCGAGAAGCAAAAACGCCGTGTGTACTAGATTTCGGCGCAGGTTAAAAATCCCCAGGCTGTCAAAATTAATCCAAAGCCCTCCTCTACCGCGCGCCTCATCGCCTGCGTTGCATCGCCCGTTAAACACTGCAATCAATCAAACAAAACACATATTCCCTAGATGCAGTGTTCGAACGTTCCCAGGATCTACGATGATGTTCCAGAAGCCGTTGCGCTTCACGGCGCCACCTCTCCCGCCGGTACAGCGTTTAGTTGATGCGGCCGTCGCAGACCGCGCATGGAAGTTTTCTTCTTTCGAGCTTTATAAAAAATAGTTACCACCTGTCACCCGGATAAACGATGAAAAGTGTGTTAATTTGAGCCAGTCTACGAAGTACAAGCAAAAACGGGAGCTTGACAAATTCACTTCAGTGACCCTTAAAGGCCAACAGCACTCAAAGTTCACGACGACCAAATTTATTTTTAATGTGTAGTAAGTACCACAGAATCAGCTGGGACACGAGTGGTAGCCCCGTGAAACGCCTCGTTAATCAGTCAGGAGCGTTTAAAAAGCTCCGCCTCAGACCACGCTGCGCCTGCCGGCGGATCGCGTAAACAGCCATGACGCTCCTGTGACGTTCCAGCCGACGGGGGCTTCTTCCTCTGGCCAGTCACGCAGCTGGAGAATCGGTCGAGCTCTGCTGCGAACGCTTCAGCCATTTGCTTCTCCGTGCGCGCGTGGAGCTTGCGCGCAGGCTTGCTCCAGAGCTGCTGGCCGTCCGGCTGCTCTCTGGCCGGCTGTAACGTCACCTCAATGGCCGCGCTCTCTCCTCGATTTCGGTTTCAAAATCGCCGATTTTTGCTGATCGCTTGCTGCGTCTACGCGCGTATTTCAGCTGTTGTATTTTGCATCTTGCTTTCTTTTTCAGCAGACTATACGGAAAGACTTTTCAAGAGGTCGAAATTTTGAGTGCAGTTGACCTTCAATTAAAAAATGCGGCCGGCAGCGTACAATGACATCAGGTGTATGAAAAACGCTCTTGTAGCGCCAGCTTTTTTTTCAACAATGCGTCCACATTACCTGACCAGATCACTCGCCGAAAGCAGTGGCGAATGGACAGAATATACCGCTGCGGCGTGGTAAGGAGACTTGGTAGTGCACCTCTGGTTTCCGTTGGTACACGCACATGCATATGAACACAGATACACTGCAGACGCGCTAACCCTCATTTATGCATGCACATGTCCGCATACGCACATACGCCTGTACAAGCAATAAAATACTAGAAGAGGTTACGAAGATAATTATTTCGACAAAGTTGTCGGCGGTCATTTCAGCCACGCGGCATATAATTAGCACGCCATGTATACTTCGTTCGGGAGGCACTCCTGAGTATTAGGTAATGAGCTTTCTGCAACTGAAATTTACGTTAAAAAACCAATGCGCGCTCACAATGAGTCGCAGCAACCACCTCGAAATAAATCCTGCATCAGCCCGAAGTGTCATGGTGCAAAACTGAAGAAAGGAGGGAGAAGGCGTCACGAATTAGGGGCCGTATACTTGTGCAACAAGATGCATCCAGGCTCATATCGAGAGAAACGAGTGTGGAGTTAGGCCGGCCGCGTGACGCGCAGAACTGAAGAGAACACGTGAATCGCCCGGGTAACGGAATCGAAAGGGAGGGAAAAGCCGGGAATAGTAGAGAGTTTTAGCTTAGCGTGTTTACCGTATGTTCCGTGCGCACCGTGTGCACCGGGAACTGACTGGGCGTGTGCGTGTTCGTTCAGGTAGGGTGGCTCAGATCTGCTGACGGGTGGCGCGCCTCACCCGGTACTCTTCCCCACATCATATTAGAGTGCAAGCACAACCCCAACCTCCCCCTCGTCCATCCCCTCTCCCACCCCTGAGCTGTGGGAGAACCTGGTGACCAGCAGCGATCTGGACGTCCAGACACGTTTGGCCTCCAGAGCGAAGGCTGCCGGCTCATCGCATGGCTTCCTGGAATAAGGAACCACTCCCACTTCACCGGCTCAATAAAATGTTTCTCACTCACTCACTCACTCCTTCCCGCGTGCATGCGCAGTTTGGTCCCGGTGCACATGGTACGCGCGGGACCCCGGTAAAACGCTAAGCTAAAACTCTAACAGAGAGATTCAGCAGTCCGTCTGTTCCGTCCGTGTACGTAGTTACCGTGTTGACCGGGACTAGTCTGGGCACTTGCGCATTCGTTGCGGCAGGGGGATTAGTTCCGCGGGCCGGCCTTCGCCATGTCCGCGCATTCGTCAACACGGTAACTATACGTACCAGACGGAAGAGACGGACTGCTTAAACTCTTTAATAACAGAGTTTTATCATAGAGTGTGTTCCGTACGCTCCGTTGTTCTGCATGTCCGGGACCCGAGTGGGCACTTGCGCATTCGTTACGGTAGGGGTAGGCTGACGGGCCGCCCCGCCTCGCCATGCGCACGCATTCGTTCCAATGGACGGCTGTCCTGCTCGCCGTCTCCGCGCGCGCAGGCGCAGTCGGGTCCCGGTACCACGGTACGCACGGAATGATAAAAGTCTCTATTGAAGAGGAGGAACGAGCGTTTATTCCCAGCAAAACGGAAGATGGCGGAGCCGCTCACTCAAGTGGGGGACGTCCTCAGTTCAAAATTTCCCGCGCACGCTCAGCCAGCTGCGCCCGGGAGATCAGCTGAAGAGACTGCAGGTGGAAGCTACAGCCAGCCGGTCCTCTTGAGAAGGGTTTGGTGGAGGAGGCGAATTTGGGCGGTGAGAGCACTCCCGTACCACGTGCTTGAGTGTGCAAGGATATCGTGAGCATGCCCACCCTGGCAGAGTATTATCCTCGACAGCACGAGAGCATGCAGTCCTCCTCCCCTACAAGACAGTGGACAGCCCTCATGAAATGTTTACCGAGATTTAACAAACTTGTTATAGAATGCTCAAAAGAATCCTATAAACATTTGGTCAACATTCTATAGAATATTTCTATTGAGTTTCCATTACAAATTGGCCACCGCTTCAATTTAAAGTCTATAGAGCAAGTCAGTAGGCCTTATCGGTTCTGAATGTAGTTTCTTATGAGTTTCTTATGGAGTTTTTATAAAATATATTCAATAGGTTTTCTATGCAATTCTTACTGAGTACAGTCGCAACAGCCTGTTGCGTGGAAATCAGGTTTGAATACAGTTTCTGACGGATTTTTATTAAATTTGTGGCAATTATTTTTTTATAAAATTCCTATTGAGTATAGTCGTAACATCGTGTTGCATGTAATTAAAGTTTGATTAGACTTTTTGATGAGTTTTATTAAATTTGCAGGATTAGCTTTCTTAAAATTGTTATTGAGCATGGTCGTATCAACCTGTTGCGTGTGAGTCAGCTTTGAATACAGTTTCCGTCGGGTTTCTATTAAATTTATCTCAATTAGATTTCTATAAAATTCTTATTGTGCCCAGTCATCACAACCTGTTGCATATGAGCTAGGTCTGAACAGAATGTCTGATGAGTTTTTATTAAATTTATCTCTATTACCTTTCTATAAAATTCTTATTGAGTGTAGTCGTAATATCCTGTTGCCTGCGAGTCAGGTTTTCTGGCAAGTTTTAGCAGAGGAGCTTTGCAGGGGCTCGAACTCTCCGGTGGTGATGTCCGCCATCCCAGGCGCCACCGCTCCCAAGTGCTCCCTAGACGAAGTGATGGGACGTCCATCGCGCGATCTCGGTTGATGGCGGGGCACGCGGTGCTATAGCACTCCAACATATATGCACCGCGGACCTCCGTGGGTGGGCTATATAAACGCAATACAGAGTCTATGACTCAACATAAGAGGAGGTATACAGGAAGTGTGTCGGATTATATAACAAGATTATTCGAAACTCGAGTTGCTGGGGATACAGAGGTAAGGCAGGATTCTTCGGTTAACGATTTCAGATAATTACCAAATACAATATTGGTTAAAAACGACAAATCTCACAGATCCTTCAGGTTGCATGGCGCTATAGAAAAAAGGTTATTAAAGAGTGACTAACCTATTTTAGATACAATTATGACACTACTCAAAGTAATAAGATTCTTGCTGCGTGTTCGTTATAAAAAGTTTATTGCCTGTCTAATGAACACAGTCCACACATTCGGAGTTCAAACGACTTTATAGAAAGGCAATACAAAGTTTGTTAAAACTCAATATAGTGAAGGCAATAAAATTCATGTTGCATTTTTGCAATAAAAAGTTCATTGATTTTATATTGGCCGCATTTTTAAGATGGGAGATTTGGTTCACTCTATAAAAACGCAATATGAAGTGTATTAAACTCAATGTCTTGAAGGCAATAAAATGTTGGTTGAGGTTTTGCAATACAAAGTTTGTTGACTTTTTAACGAGCACAGTCTATAAACGATGAGTTTAATTGACTTTTATTGACTCTATACAAACACAATAGGGGGTCTATTAAAACTCAACGTCCATTTCATGAGGGAGGTTGCCACCAGATGCGTGCACACACACTGCAACGCCCACAGCGCAGGAACTGCGGGTTGCGAAAGCGTCACGTGGGCAGCCGCAGAGCAGCGGCTTCCGCACAACGTCGACTGCAGGCTGATCCCACCGCCGCCCACTTATAAACGCGCTGCACTCGCCGCGCACATATGCCCATGTCAGAATTTGTTTTTCCAGGCTCCTGTCCTCCGCCCTCCTCCTCTGCTCTTTTCCCTTTCCTGACTTCCACGCAGCCCTACGCCATTCCTGCGAGGCTTTACAGCGTCTATTTCGGTCACCGGCGAAGCGTCGCGATCTCCGCTCCTGGTCGGGGAATCATCGGACGGCCAGGCTGTGGGGCCGCGCACTTTCCGTCGCTGTCCGGCCCTCAATCACACGGCGGCGGGAACCTATCACCGGACTGAACAAGTGAACTGAGACGGGCTAGCTGGTGCAGTGTTTGTTAACGCAGTGTTGGCGCCGTGTTTGTTGCGCAGTTGGCGCAGTTTTGTCATTACTTCCTATCGTATCGTTTTTGGCGCTGTTTTTCAAAGTAGAACCTAAACGGTGTCCGGGCGGGGGGGGGGGGGGGGGGGGGGGGGGGGTCGGCTGCTCCAACAGCTTCCTCCAGGGCGCAAATTTCCGCTTTGATGCACGGCGGCCGCCGAACACGCTATCCGTTCCCTTCTCCGCAAGCAACCATGCATGATGAGTGCCAATACGAACAGATCGATTCCAGAGCCGTCACAACGGCTGCTCCGCTCTTTCGTCCAAAAGGTGGCGTGTCATTCAACAAAGGAACAAAAAAAAAAAACACACACACACAGAAATGAAGGTTCGCGTGTAGCAGTGGTGTATGCGGGACTTCACCGACAAGTGCGAGGCTGCGTTAAATCCATAAAGGAATAACGAGTTACTCCCCTCTGCGAGCGTACGTGAATAACCATCGAAGCGTAAACTTGGGCAAAAATTCGCCATGGTTGAATGCGGTCAAACCAAGCTTGCCTTGCCGAGCGATCACTCGAATTTCGCGCCAAGAGCGCGAAGTGAACGGGCCCACAATCGCAGCGCAACACAAAAAAAAGACGTTGCTCGGCGCAGCCGCGGGCCGTTTATGTGCCGTCTTTTCCATGGCAATATCCCAAGACAGTTCAGCAAGGCTGCATACTGACCGAAAAGAGGCACATGTAGCGTGTTGGCGGCCGACTTGCCTTCAAATAGGGGTGATTCTCGTCAGTTTCCACTCAGGGGTGCCTCACCGCTCACTCGAGATGAATTGTAGATCTTCAGGAGACGGAGCTGGGAGAAGGCCTGGAGACAAAACTTCAGCGAAAACTTCAGTGAAACTTCAGCAAAAACACGAAACTTCAGCGTATGCGAAACTTCAGCGAAACTTGAGACGAAACTTCAGCGAAAACACAAAACCTCAGCGTATAAGGAGCTTTAGCGAAGCTTCAAACGAAACTTCAGCGTATGCGAAACTTCAGCGAAACTTCAGACGAAACTTCAGCGAAACTTCAGCGAAAACACGAAACTCCAGCGTATGCGTTTCGGAGATTTCTAGCTCTTCTGAAGCGAAAGGAAGGTGAAGGGCTGGTACGGACCATTTAGAGGGCTTGAGAGGTAGATGTGCATGACGAAGAAACGAGCTTGCGGTATTCTGCGACCGCTTTCAAAGGAGGGAGCTCGTGTGGTGAGAGGGCGATGAAAGAATGCAGCTGCATGGCTTGAGCACGTATCCCATTGACAGAACGCCAGGAACGCGTGCAAGTGTGTGATTCCTTAACGCTGCGCACGAGTTCTTCTATCCTTGTGGCTGAGGCTTGTTCAGACGGCGAATGGTGTGCCTTGTGCTGGCCAAGAAGCTCGTAAATCTTCAGTGGGTTTTGTACGGCCTTTCGCTCCGCAGGCCCGCGTGTAGCACAGATATTTGGTACTCCGGGTCATTTGTTGCCGGATTTTGACGCTGTGTTGTTAAGCTTGTGGTTTCCAGAAGAGAATGAAATATGGTTAAAATTTTTAACACGAAAGTGTTTTATTCTGGGATACACAAAGATTTCCATGACGTCATATCCGTCACGGAAGTGACGCCAGTACAACGAAGCAAGTTGCCTGTAAAGGGTGCACCCCTGCACATTGGGTCTTCTTGCGGGGAAGCAACCTTTAGTATAAAGGGGTCGTGAAGAGAAAATGCATTTGTCTTGCCTAATTTCGTCTGCTTGAACGACCTTTTATGATCATAAATTCCAAATATTTTCACAATTCATTGCTTCTGGAATTTAGGAGGCGCCTTTGAAATTCTCGTTTTGAGGCGCATCGCAAGCGACCATGCACGCATCGTCGGTCGGCAGCGCAACTAGAGTGACGTCACGTCAAGTACATTCGAGAGTTCAACGCGTTCAACGTTCTTTGTGTATATTGTTCTCAAAGCTGCAAACCCGATATTTAAAATAATGCATCCTTTATTCGTTGCGAAAAAAACAGTTTTCTGTCCACGTGAGCGGTGTCAAGACCGCTTCAGTTGTCTGGCAACCATTGTAGCAGAACTCGGACTTAGTGGCTGTTTGTAGGGTTTGTAGCCGTTTCCTTGCTGAAGTTCACGTTGTTTTGCCGAATTCTCTTGGAATCTTACCTTTTTTTTGTCTGAAATGGCATAAAACCGCTCAAGAAAAAAAAAAATCTGCTCCGTATCGATTCGAACTTACGGCCTCCGGCCCAGCCCAACGTTACGGACAGCCTAGTCGGATACTTTATCCACTACACTACCGGCATGAGAAGCGCGCGCGGCGAAAAACTGCGGCATAAAAGCCTCTTCGCATTTGTAACCCAGAAGTCTGTCGTGTTTTCATAAATTCTAATCACCCCAGAGCTTTAAACGCCAACTTACTGTTGAACACTTCTGCAGTAAGCCAAAGGGGAGCGTATACAATCAAAGAAACAGCGTTAGCAGCATTGTTCATTGCAGGAAACAGGAAAGCAATCGTTGAACTGCGTGATGGTGGGACTCGGCGACAAGCGCTGTATCGCTGCTTCCCGCTAGTTATTGTTGCGCTTGATGAGTAAATGATGGATGGGTTTTAAGTTCCGACTACTCGAAGTTCCTTCGATAAACGTGTTTATGCAATAAATTCTCATTTTAAGCGTTCGGTCATTTATCTCGTCAGGTCAGACGTTTCACGTCCGCGCAACTCACATTACGGCTACGTTAGACAGACGTCGGCAAACTTGTGCAAGAATATCGGCTACCGAAACGACAGTTTAGACTCGTGCGAAACAGCGTAAACAGTTTACGAATGCCCAGTTTAGATTAAACACGGTTACTTCTGCCTGCACCACTCGCCCGCGTTGTTGACTGAAAGTTCCACCATGCTGATCAGTCGCATCAGAGATCAGACGTCTCCCGTTCAGTTGCAGGGCGAGTTTCATCATGGCGCCGATGTTGTAGCTTTATCTGACCCTTTGCAAGCCCGCTCTATGCCGACATATTGTGCAGACGAGGCAGAACTGTGATTGGCTTCTTACTGACTTACTGAAACGTAACTTCACGAGTTGAGGAGGAGAGCCTCGGTGAAACCGAAACTGCATTTCTTTTCCTATTTGCCGATATCGGGCAACGAAACGGGTATGCATTTGTTTGTTTATCAAGGTTCCACGGTTATAAGCGCGCACACAACACAATTTTTTTGAAAATCGCTTCCCGACCCTTTAAGGACTGCAGCTTGAAGCTCGTTCGTGGAAGACCGCTACAGTGAGTGCGGCCGAAATAGCTCAGTTATTCCACTTCCGGCCACCGTACCGTGCGGACGGGGAATGGCAAGCTCCGTGCAAGGAGCGGTTTTAGCGGGCCCTTCGGCCCGCGGTAACAGGTCTGCTGTTCGTGATATCGATACCCAGGACTACCAAGTTATTCTGCCCCATCTACCATCAGGACCATCTGCCCTTAACACAATATTTTTGCACGCGGACGTCAAAGAAGACCTACAAGGTGGAAGATTTTCGTGATATTCTGGTTCGTCTGGCGCTGCTCCCCGAGGTTGTCGCCTTGGGGGCGTACCAGATGAACCATTTGTGGGCGGTGACTTTCAAGGACGCTGAAGGGGCTCGGAAACTTGTTGCCGCCGGAGAACTTCGAGTCAAGGAACGTCGGTGCCTCGTGATCGATCCTCGAAACCAGGATGTCCGTTTAAAGCTCCATTGGGTGCTCCACCACGTCCCCGACGACGAGGTGCGAAGCGCCCTGGGGTTTTACGGAAAGGTCACTGAAGTGACCAGGACCGATGGCGTGTGCCAGGCTGCTCTGCGCAGCTTCGACGACGCGCCTGGTCACCCTCCGGCTGAAGACGGGTATCAGCGTGGATGACCTCCCTCACCAGGTACGAGTCGCCGGCGAGATGGCCTTGCTGGTGGTGCCCGGGAGGGTGCCCCTGTGTCTTCGCTGCCACCGGAGCGGCCACATTCGGTGCGAGTGCCGGGTGCCGCGCTGCGTTCTTTGTCGTCGCTTCGGCCACGACGAGAGCCAGTGCGTACGCACATATGCCAAACGTGCGGGATCAGGGGAGGACGACCAGCAGTCGGAGTTTATTATGGACGCGGCGGACGCGAGGAGGCGGCGAAGGGAGGAGGCGACATACTGGCGCGCGGGGCCACGCCCACCGAGGTGGCCTCGGAAGACGCGGCACAGCAGCCAGCGCCCAAGGAACCCGGAATTATCGATGAGGTGCCTGAAGTGCCGGAAGAAGCACCCACGTTTCAGTCCACAGGCAAAGAAGAAAAGATGCACCTCGAGGGAGACCAGACTGGGTGCATGGAACTCGGGGACGACGCAGCCAGCTCCTCGGTTGGCAAGCGACCCCGAGCAGAGGTGAGCGACGAAGGCACCGAGGCGCTGAACACCGGGGAACCGCCGACCAAGGCGGCTCCACAGGTTCGACGCGCATCCCTGAAACCGAAGCCCAACATACCTCCGGATCGTAATAAAGGTCGGCCGTCCGTCACCTGAGTCAGACTGTCGAAAAGGGTGGTGGGAGTGGGGGGTACTGAGTGCAATGCTCACGCTACGGGACTTAAGCACGACGCCTGGATGGGACGTTACGCAACGATGGCAAGGTCAGGCCCTGGTAGAGCTGAGCAACCGCGCCACCCGGAAAAATCACGGACAGCCGCACCCGAAAGGAGCGACACAGCGACGGGAATACGAGGAGCATGTAAGCTGACGACACGAACAGTACTGTCTGCTTTGTTTCTTTCCCGTTCTTAAATGGCAGTACTTCAAAGGCCGCTACATATAGCCACGCTCAAACGTGCGAGGCCTCGGAGAAAGGCGCAAACAATGTCAATTGCGTAGAATAATGTACGAAAAAGAAATCGACGTTCTGGCGATACAGGAGACGAAGATAGAAAGTGAGAGAGTACTGAAAAAATGATAAAACCTTTGTCAAACAGCTTTAGTGCGTGTGTAAGCCATGCAGTGGGTGTGGCGGGGGGGTGTTGCATCTTCTTTAGAAATAATGTTGGTATTCAGATCGAGAGTGTTGTATCGTGTGTGTTTGGTAGGTTTATTGTATGCGATTTGTTTTATTTCGGATATAGTTTTCGCGCGTGTGTATTATGCACCAACGGTGTGCCGAGAGAGAAATGTGTTCTTTGAATCTATCGAAGGGTTTTGGATTGCGAAAGGCATGTCATTTTATTAGGTGATTTTAACTGTGTTTGCGAGAGGGTAGACCGATCTGGCGCCAGTAAGTGGCAAGATTCCAGTACTCAGCTGCTGACAGAACTGCTAGAAAAACACGAGTTAGTTGACGTCGCCCACTGCTCTGATAACGTGAACACGCTACGGTTCACGCATTTTCAGGGGGCTAGCCACGCCCGCTTAGATAGGATTTATTTGTCGGGCGATTTAGCTCCCAACTGCAAGGGCTATAACGTTGAGTATGTGTCTTTCAGCGATCACTGTTTCGTTTCTTTCTGGCTAGGGGGGAGGAGGAGCAACTTCAAGACGTTTAGCTGGGACCTATGGAAACTAAATACAAAACTTTTAAGTGATGAAAGGTACAACGATGATGTGATGGAAGCTTTCAACAAACAAAAAGTAACGAACAGATATGCTGGGGAGATAGATGGGAACGTATGAAAGAAGATAGTAAACTGTCTGCTGTAGAAAGGGCAGCGATCATTACAAGGGCTGAAAGAAAGAGTAAGAATGAGCTCAGGGGTAATCTTCAACGCATGCTCCAACTGGAATGTGAAATGCCGGGTGCTTTCAACGACGACATCTCACAAATAAAAAGCAAGTTGGAAGCCATCGATAAAGAGCGATAACGGGGAGCAACAAACGTGCGCGCGCAGAAAGTTTACTAGCGGGGGAGATGCCCAACGAAAAGGGCCTTAAGCGAGGAAATGAG
>JABSTR010002290.1:0-38822 GCA_013339765.2 Haemaphysalis longicornis
GGAGCCTGGTGACTTCGTATTGTCCCCAACTAAATATAGGCCACGCAAACCAACCAGACTGCAAAATTCTCAAAACTAAAACGAAAAACCACGTAAATATCTGACGCAAAGGGACCACCTATTCTGAAAACAGGCAGTTCACTAATTCACTAATTACAGAAAGAAATCAGCATTGTTCACACAAAGCGGAGAAACTGGGGAAAGGCGCATTCAATGCCCAGGTCATTGCTAAGACAGGTCGCAGGCTCAGCTTTCATTATTTATCGCAGTGCTTGTGGTAGTTCAATACTATCATGGTCCCTTCAGCACTGTTTCGTCGCAACTGCGTCAGCTGTAATGGACACCGCGTTTTGGCGCACGCGGAAACAACCTAGGAATAAAAATCGCCGTCGTTGTAATAAGTAAAGCGAATTGGTTGCGCGAAAGCTGCATTTTTGCTATCAGAGCGCACCGTGAACGGGCATACTCTTGCCGGCAAGATACAACACAGGAATTTCTCTGCGCAGTCAGGCTCCAAACGCGCAGGTGCAGCGATCTGAAGTCCAGTCACGGTTTCCGTGTAAAGGTACCTTATCACTTGCGGTAATCATCTCGCGCTGCGCCGCGCGCTCAGAAACTCCGCCAAATTTTGAAGGCCACACTACTTGGAGCGCGCGCGCGCGCAAACGTGGTGGCAGCGGCGGAGCAAAGGGAACCTCGCCCTCTCCGACGAGGAGAAGGGGTGAAACGGGCCTGCGCTCTGGGCGGCTGTTCGCGCCGGCCGAGCTCCCTGGAGAAAGCACTGACCTTCCAGCTCACGTGACCTGGGCGTTGACTGGTGCGTTGACTTTGGCGCAAAGCGCTCCACCGCCAAAAATTAGTACCAGGCTCATCCCTTGGGTGGCAGAGGAGTCTTGCCGCAAAAGGGCGTTTTGCGGGGCGCATTCTTGCACGTGTGGTGCTGTGCACACTTTTTGCCGCAAGTGAGGGCATGCCTTACACTTTTCTGATGGCCCGAGACCTGAGTCTTCCTGCTAGAAACATCTCCGCTAACCTGCGCCTCCATGTGCAGCTTTCCCGCTACTGGCAGTCCTTTCAACAGTGATTACTCTGCAATATTTTAGCGACATGAAAATGTTCTTTTGCACAGCTAATATTTGAGGGGAATACTTGCTTTGTGCACAGTTTCAAGTCGCGCACGTTGCGCGACTGGGTCCTGAGCCATCAGAAACTGTCCCATGGAAATGCACGGGGAGTTAGATTTGACAGCGAATTACACAAAAACATACTCAGAAACCGTAAATGTTCTTGTAGCGTTTTAATCTTCATATTGACTTCTAGCTTTATGCCAAATATCATTTTCCTAAAGTGGTTTTTCTAGGTCCCGAGAGGTTCTAATTTTGAGCGAGAAAGCTGGGTATGCGTTACGTACGAGCGATTAGACGCTTTAACTTCTGAAACGCTCAAGGTGCAGGATTGACCTTCGCTGTGTCTGAACGTCCGATCGACTACACGAGTCATTGAACGAACAATGCGGGTTCTGGAATTGCATTTGGAGTAATAGCACTTTTCCTTTAACAGGTGGACCGCGCTTATGTGCGGCCATGTTTTAGACAGCTGGATTTATGAAAGCGAGCATGTTAGCCAGTAGGTATTTCTGCCCGTGCCGTGGCGGCCCAGAGCGCTGAAAATGAGTTGTCCCTCCCATAGTATAAAAGCAGGTGACTCTTTCGGTGCTAGCTAATCCTTACTTCTTCCCCCTTATCTTGTTAATCTGGCGTGAAAAATAGGAGATAGTGGAGGACGCTATTGTGGGGACGCAAAGCGGAGCTTCCGTGTGTGGTGCAAAGAGCCCATGCGCACCCAAGGGAAAGTCATCTTTTGAGAGATGACCACCTTTTGGACTGCGGATACCCACTTTGGCTCATACAAGTGGAATCGCAGTTGGCAGCCCGAAGCTTCACCGCGAACCTTACGAAATGCCACTACGTAATCAACAGTCTGCCGTCCGCCATACACAGTAAAGTAAGGGATCTTTTGCTCGCACCACCTGTCGAAAAAGCGTATGCAACGCTAAAAAAACCCTTGTTCGACGAGTTAGGCCAACCGAACGATAAGCACTGCAGCAATGGCTTCGCGGCACGGAATTCGGCGACCATATTCCTAGGCACCTTTTGTGGCACATGCAACAGTTGCTCGGCGAGACAACAAGCACGCTAGATGGAGCATTGCTCCCAAAATTTTTGTTTGCAAAAAATGCCTTGAGGCATCCTCGTGGTCGTCGCGGCCTTAGAGCAAAAAAGTTTACCCACGGCCGCCGAGCTTGTCGACCAACTGGTAGTGATATACCCGCCCACACCCGTAGCCGCCGTTCAAGCGCAACAGTCTCGAGACGAACTTCAAGAGATGCGTGTGGCGATGTCTCGACTCCCAGTGTTCCCAGAGCTCACGCAAAACCCGTATGCATTTTCTGAAGTAAAGTACGGCGTCCAGCATCACATCGAAACCACAGTCCCACCGGTCTATGCGCGACCACGGCGCTTGTCACCTGAGAAGTTGCGGCTGGCCCGACAGGTGTTTGCCCACATGATGGAACTCCGAATAGTACGTCCTTCATCCCGCCCATATGCGTCAGCTCTTCACATGGTCACAAATCAACAGACGGTGATTGGCGTCCTTACGGGGACTATCGAGCGCTGAACCGGGTAACCGTACCAGACCGTTACCCAGTGCCGTACATTCGTGACATGACCTCCTCCGTGCAAAGTGCTGGAATTTTCTCCAAAATAGATGTAGTACGAGCATATTATCAGATACCCGTAGCACCGGAGTTATTCCAACGACCGCAATAACAACGCCCTTCAGAATGTTCGAGTTTCTACGTGGGTTTCTCGGCTTATGCAACGCCGGCCAAACATTTCAACGGTTCATAGATGGCGTGGTCCGTGGCCTCGATTTCTGCAGTGTATACCTCGATGATCTTCTGATTGCTAGCAGCACTCCTGACGAGCACAAGCGGCATCTGCGCTGCCTACTTCAGCGACTGACAGAGAACGGCATCTTTATTAATTCGGCAAAGTGCGTGCTTGGAGTACCGAGGTTATCATTTTCGAGCCGCATCATTTCAAGCGCCGGAGTACAGCCCCAGAAGGACAAGGTGGACGCAGTACTGCTGCTTCCACAGCCGAAAAACATCCGCCAGCTTCGAGAGTTCCTGGAATACGTGAAGGAGGCAAAGTGGCAGCAACGAGGACACTATGATAAAACGATGCCTTTTTTGACGCAGCTCCTTGTCAGCTTGATCGGATCCCCGCTCTACGCAAGTGCCGTTCCTGGTTTGAGTGCTTAATCGCCTTCTGCCGTGACATTCTGCCTGGAAGGTCATGTGGTCGTCGGTGGCGGCACGCACCTGGACTTTCCTATCGCCCCCGTGCGCGATAGTTGTGATGTGTCCACCCGTGTGCCTTACCGAAGCTCCCAATCCATGCTCTCCTTCAACGCAGTCAACGATCATACAGTACTCACCAACGCACGGCATGTGACGTCCCGCAGCGAAGCTATAAAGGAACCGGCCATCGGCTTCAGCTTCAGTGGGCATAGTGGCAGCAACGAGAACACTATGCTAAAACGATGCCTTTTTTGACGCAGGTATGTTACTATCCTGACTCGTACCTACTCCGTAGCGATGACCGTTTTTATTGCTGTTGCTCTGCCCACACGTGTTTTGTGATGTTGTGATGCAGTTTTTTTTAACAGTCCTTTATTGTGTGGTGACGTCGAACTTAATCCCGGCCCCCGAAAACCTGCGTCTGAAACTAAAAACCGCCAACCTAGCACTCGCCCCGCTAGTTGTCCCTTTGGCAATTCTATTTCGACCCCTGAGCCCGGTGCACGTTCCCGAATAGCTGATTGCACTATATCAGACAAACCTGATGTCGCTGCTATGCTTTCGCAACTGCTGGCTACTCAGCTGGGAATCGCAAGTGATATTGCTGAAATTAAGCTCGGTTTTGACAACCGAGTTGATGCACTCGAGTCTCGAGTATGTGCTTTGGAAAAAGCTTCCAAAGGTTACAGCTGCAAAACTGCTTCTGTCGGCTTCCGCTCCGAGATAGCGTCGGCTAACGCATGCATATCCGAACTCACTTCCAAGATTGATGATCTTGAGAATCGGTCACGCCGCAACAATATCGTAATTTATGGGCTGACACAGGAAGCCTTCGAAGACGGTGATTGTTTGGCAACTAAGATTGCGTCGTTTTTTACTGAAATGCTGCAGATCGAGTGTCATCAGATTTAAGGTTGTCACAGACTCGACAGGCAGCGACTAGATCGTTCCCTTCATGTTATTCTCAAGTTCCTTGATTTTCGGTATAAAATTACCATATTTAAGAACGTTGCAAAGCTTAAAGAGAGAGAGAGAGAGAGAGAATGGTCTTTAATGTGAACTGGTGAGGTCAGCCCTGCTAGGGACAAGGCTTGCTACACCAGATGGGGGGTGACTACGTTGATGAGTGGTGCATATCAGACATCAGGGTTACAGTAGGAAGAAGACAAACATGAAGCGTTAAAAAAAATGAAAAAAAGGACAAGAAAAACAAGAGATTGCTGCTAACAGAGTCCGGACAAAAAAAAATACAATTGAAAAGAAAATCGTTAATGGAAACGCTCAAACAAAATGAAAAGTAAACGACGGGAAAAAAGTAACAACACCAACCCAAGAAAAATAAATAGATGAACGCCACAGTGCGAAAGAGAAGATATCGTGACACACTTGCTCTGTCTCTGATCTAGAGAGATTTGTCCAGTTCAGTCTCTCGTAGGAACTGGAGCAGTACTTTTGTACCTAAGGTACTGTCAGCACTATTGGCCCAAGGCCCAAGAAAATGAAAAAGTTCGAGGCTGCCTCCATGACGTACACGAGAGAGGGAGCTCGCTGCAGTTTTTCGCGCAGCAGCGTATCGAGGGCAGACGCAGAGCAAGTGATTTACAGTCTCGCGCACACCGCAAGTCCGGCACAGGGGGGAATCTTCCCAACCAATCTTAAACTTAAAACTCCGAGTAAACCTTAAAGAAACAAACATTTATAGTAACGAAGATTTATCTCCCCGAGTTCATGCTCTGCGGAAACAAATGTGGGACGCCGCTGCTCCATTTCGTGACATAGGGTATTCTACTAGCTTGAGGTTTGATTAAATTCTAATAAAGAAAGCTCGGTACTGCTGAGATGAAACACTGAATTTTCTTATCAAAGCACCTAGTTTGCCAAATAATTCCGATGCGATGCCCTCCTCGGCTGCATCTGGTTAGGAACTCCGTTCCTGTCCTGGTGAACCTTCCCCGGCAGCAGCGCCTTTTGTCTCCGGTTGACGTCGTCCCAGTAGGAATGCAAATTTCGTCCTTCTAAATTTAAACGCTAGAAACGCAATAAAAAATTACCTAGCCTTCTCTTCCTTGTTTCAGCGTATTGGCCTCACGTCATCGGCATAACCCAAACGCGGCGACAAGATTATATTCTCGATTCCGAGTTCACTCCCCCAGGGTACATAGCAGTTCGCACCTATCGACTCGAGGGGAAAGGGGGTGGTGTTGCTCTTCTCATCCGTTCGGACAGAAAATTTGCTGTAATTCCAGGCCCCGCCGACACCAAGTCTGTTTGGCGCAAGATTTGCCTCGAAAAATGTGCAATTGTCACTAGCGTTTTCTATCGCCCTCCTGCCTCGACTATTGAAACATTACAAATTCCTAATAACTTTATGCACGAGCGCAATTTTAGTGCGTCGAACTTCATTTGCATGGGTTATTTTAACGCCCCAGGAATCCACTGGGCTTCCCTTACGTGTGATGGTTGCGAAATAATTATTTGCAAATAACCTATAGACTTTACAGTATCTTTCGGCTAAACTCAAATTGTTCATGGTTCCACCAGGTTCAATTCCGTTCTCGATCTCGTATTTTTGAGCTCCGCCCTTTTGGATAAGGGCTTTAACTTCGAAATAATGGATGGCCTGTGTGGCGGAAGAATGGAGTCCGAAGCAAACGCAACGACAGAATAACTGTATTTAAATCACATTGACTTGCTTGTCATTACTTTCATGGTGTCCAAAAGTTTCTCTTCATTCTTATCTTCTTTTTTCCCTAGCGTCCTCGGGCCATGTCCTCTTCTTCCTCTCCGTTACTTTGCTATGTGACGCAATAAATTCAACAGCCTGTCTCAACATCAGACTGTTCCTGTTTCCCCCGCACGGGGCACCTTGAGCAATCTTGGTGACGGTACTGGCGATACCGCGGACCCCGAGCCCCCAAACATAAGCTGCATCCAACCGTGGCGATGTGTTTATAGGTGGAGGGTTAGAAACCACGAACGGTGGCCGTCGGAGCCCAGGTCAAGCTCCGGCGGATGGGCTCCCTGTCTGTTTACCAGGCAGGGAGCTCCGGGACCTCTTTGGCTACCAGGGTAAGGTCAAAGAAGAAAGTACCCCCTCTCCCCTGCCTGCTTTTCAATGTATCATATGGCATTTCGAAACCCCCCCCCCCCAGACGTGATCGGCCCCCGAAAAGGGGCCGCACCGAAGCTTCCTTTCCACCCCTACCAACTATCAACGTTCCAAAACATGACAACTATCCCCGTTTTTTGGTCCTCGAATCAATAGACAAATCCAAACCCGTCTCCTCCCAATCTGTATTCCTCGTCTCCAAGTTCCTTGAAGGAATCATTGGCAAATCTTTCGAGGCGAAAAAACTACGAACAGGCGAAGTGTTGGTTGAAGTCAAGACGCAGCAGCAAGCCACAAATCTCCTGACCCAAACCCGCATGGCAGATCTGGACATCACTGTCACACCCCACCCAGCCTCAACAGCTCGCAGGGGGTGATATCTCAGCCAGATCTGCTAAGTGAAACAGAGGCCGACCTTCTGGAAGGCCTGAAGGATCAGGGCGTAACAGCTGTCAGGAGAATCACCATCCGTCGCGACAATGTAGAAATACCAACAAAGCACGTAGTCTTAACATTCAGCAGTTCAAAACTTCCTGAGCACATCAATGCTGGTTTCATTAGGTGTGGTGTACGTCCGTACATACCTAACCCGCGCCGCTGCTACAAGTGCCAGCGGTTCGGGCACGCTACGACTTCTTGCCGCGGCAAACAGACCTGCGCAAAATGCGCCGCACACGACCACCCCACTGAAAAGTGTGACTCCACCACCTTCACCTGCGCAAACTGTCAGGGGCCGCACGCGGCATGGTCCCGCAGCTGTGAGAAGTTTCACCAGGAGAAGAAGATAATCCACGTAAAAGTAACCGAGAACATCTCCTTCCCCGAGGCGCGAAAGAGGTTCGCCTCTTTCCCCCTGGGGAGGTACGCCGACGCAGCTCGCCGGGGGGCGCAGCGGCGTCTTGTTTCGGCGGGGACCCAGTACCGCGAGTCGGACTTGGTCCCGCCCCCGCCCCCCTCTGGGTTGCCTCAGGCAGCCCAACCCACCTCCGCACCGCTCGCTGAGCCAGCAGCGGCTGTGGTGGCAACCACGTCTCGTGGGGATGCTGCTGCACCCACTGTTTCCTCCTCTTCACCAGCCCGAAGCGCCTGCGAGGGCCCGGAGGAGATGGAGCTGGAGGAAACCGCAGCAGTTCCCACCTCCGCCGCACCGCCTGTGCCACCCGGGGCGCTCCTGACGCCCTCGGCGGTCGCGGCCAAAAAGGGCACCGCAAAGGGTGCCCAGTCCAAGTCTAGGGGGCCCAGTCCGCTGGGCACCCCCTTGCCCTCAGATGACGACCAGACGTCGAGCCGTTCCGGCATGCACCACAGCGGAAGGAACGGGCTCCGGCGTCCAGGTCAGTAGACAAAATGAAAAAGCCCCTTCCAAGAGTACAAGCCCCGAAAGCCGACACGTAAACACACACATATTCCAGTAGATCTAAACTTCAATAATGGGAAGAGAAAATATCATGCAATGGAACTGCAGAGGCCTTCTTAAAAATCTTGATGATGTTTATGAGCTACTGCATTCCAATCAGCCAAGTGTCATGTGTGTACAAGAAACACACTTAAATTCCAGACATACAAACTTTTTGAATAGTTACCAGGTATTTAGGAAGGACAGGGTTGGTGGTGGTACATCTTCGGGGGTGTGGCCATCATTGCCCGAAAGTCCTTGGCTTGTCATTCTATCCTGTTACAGACCGTCCTTGAGGCTGTTGCCATTCCTACCATAATTTTCAATAGGCTAATAACTCTATGCTCAGTTTACATCCCTCCTGATTTCCAGCTCTTGAGCTCGGATTTCGAGGGCCTTATGGATCAGCTACCCACACCTTTCATTCTTTTAGGCGACCTCAACGCACATAACTCTCTTTGGGGCTCTGCTCGCACAGATGCCCGAGGTCGCCTTATCGAAAAATATCTAACATCTTCGGGAGCATGTCTATTCAATACAAACAAGCCTACATACCATAATATAGGACACAACACTTATTCACATCACACCTGATTTGGCGATTGGCTCTGCAGTACTCTTTCCATCTCTAGAATGGGACGTTGGCACTAACCCATATGGCAGTGACCACTTCCCAACCACATTAGCATACTTAGGTAAAGGCCCGAGCAGTCCATCTTCCCATAACTGCTTCAATGAAGATAGAGCGAACTGGAGTACATTTACAGAAACATCTAAACTACACCACACATCCATTGAACACCTACACGTGAAGAAGCTACCCAACTCCTCACGGCGCACATCCTCGACGCCGCCGAGAAGTCCATTCCCCACGCCTCTGGTGCTCCGAGCAATCAGAGGAGGCCGTGGTGGAATGAGGACTGTAGGCGGGCGCGAGAGGCCCAGAACAAGGCGTGGGGTATCCTTCGACGGTACCCCACGTCGGGCAACCTTATTTTTGTTCAAACGGGCCAAGGCGTTAGGAACGTGTGCGCCGTGAGGCAAAACGAGAGAGTTGGCGCACCTTCCTTACATCTATTAACTCGTACACAGACACACAAAAAGTCTGGACACGAATACGAAACACAAAAGGACAACAGACACACAGCCTGCCCCTGGTTAGTACAACAGGGGACACACTGGAAGACCAGGCTAACACACTTGCACAACACTTTCAACACGTTTCCAGCTCTGCACACAAACACTTTCCTGAGACATAAAACCACTTGTGAAAAGAAGTCCTTACATGATAATAACAGGTCAAAATCTGGTTACAACTCTGAATTTACTCTCTATGAGCTGAAGACTGCCCTGAGCACATGTAAACCTTCAGCTCCAGGCGCAGATCAGATTACATACACAATGATACAACACCTACACCCAGATACTCTTGAAACACTCCTACACTTATACAACAACATATGGCTTTCGGGGCACATTCCGAAATCTTGGAGGGAGGCTATTGTAGTGGCGTTCTTGAAGGAGGGTAAGGACCCGTCTTCTCCCGCCAGTTACCGACCCATCGCCCTCACAAGCTGCCTGTGCAAGCTTCTCGAGAAGATGATTAACAGGAGACTCGTGTACTTAGAATATAATGGTCTTCTCGAGAGCTGCCAGGCCGGCTTCAGGGTGGGGCGATCCACAAACGACCAACTCGTCGCCCTTGAGTCGTATATAAAGGATGCCTTTGTCCACAAACAGTTTTGTGCTACGGTCTTTTTTGATCTTGAGAAAGCCTACGACACCGCTTGGCGATACGGGATACTTAGCGACCTGAAATCATTCGGTGTTTCGGGCAATATGTTTAACACTCTTTATAGTTAGCTACTGGCAGAACGAACCTTTCGTGTAAGAGTTGGTACTGCCCTTTCAAATGTTTTTGTGCAGGAAAATGGTGTGCCTCAAGGTGGCGTTTTGAGTTGTACGTTGTTCATAGTCAAGATGAACTCACTTCGAAAGGCGTTGCCACGAACCATTTCCTGTACAGTGTATGTAGATGATGTGCAAATATCTTTTAAATCATGCAATATGTCAATCTGCGAACGCCAAGTCCAGCTTGGTGTCAACAAACTAGCAGGCTGGGCAGATCAGAACGGTTTTAAGCTGAACCCAGTCAAGAGCAGTTGTGTTGTGTTTTCCAAAAGGCGTGGGATCAGGCCAGATCCAGACATCAAACTGAATGGTGTCTCGATTCCGGTCAAAAAAGAACACAAGTTCCTCGGTATAATTCTTGATGAAAAACTTTCCTTTATCCCTCATATGAAACAACTAAAACAAAAATGTCTTAAAACAATGAATATCCTTAAGGTTCTCTCCCACCAATCCTATGGTTCCGATAAAGAACTCCTGCTGCGCTTGTATACTGCTTTGGTTGGGTCTCGTTTGGACTATGGCAGTGTGGTGTATGGGTCGGCGAGTAAAACAGCGTTACGAATGCTTGACCCAGTGCTACACTTGGGGCTTCGTCTCGCCTCGGGTGCTTTTCGCACTAGCCCTGTCGAGAGTCTATATGTTGAATGTAATAAGTGGAGCCTTGAGAACCAGCGAACGTACATGGACTTACTTTATGCATTTTAAAATTTCATCTCAGAATAACCACCCTTTTTATCCTGTCCTTAACGATACATCCACATCTGTGCTGTTTGTAAATCGCCCGTCCGTTACTCCGCCTTTTTCACTTCGAGCGAGAGAGCGAGCCTCGGATCTCAGTGCTTCGTTTTTAGACGTGTACAGGTCATCCTCTTTAAACATTTTACCGCCTTGGCAAGTTCGCCCTGTGTCGTGCGACCTTTCTTTTATGAGACTTGACAAAAATCGTGTACCACGAGCTGCAATACTGCAGCACTTTCTGTCTTTGCAGTTTAAATACACATGTGCAGAATTTTATAGTGACGCTTCTAAAACCTCCACTATGGTGTCGTGCGCTGCTCATGGTCCAAATTTCAATGCAGCCAGAACCATGAGCGTGCACACAACAATTTTTTCAGCAGAAGCGTATGGAATTTTACTGATTGTACGACACATTCTTGAACCTCAAATTCCCAATTCCATCATTTATACAGATTCTTTGAGTGTTGTTCGCGCACTGTCATCGCACAAGCCCCCCAAAAACCACATAGTTAATCTTGTATTCAACACTATCATGTCCGTGTATGCACAAAAGCATGAGCTGGTCCTCTGCTGGGTCCCAGGACACGCAGGGATCGCTGGGAATGAGTTGGCAGACGAGAGGGCCACTGCTGCTGCACTCAGGAACACTGTAGACATTAAAACGATACCCTACACAGACCTCAAGCCACACATAAGACAACACCTGCGCAAAACATGGCAAACACACTGGGACGAACAGACAGACAACAAACTACATGTAATTAAGCCACACTTGGAACGGTACACATCTGACTCACACAACAGACACACGGAAGTCGCTTTGGGTAGGCTACGGATAGGGCACACGCATGCAACTCACTCGTATCTGCTGACGGGATCTCCTAGGCCCCAGTGCAGCAGGTGCGGAGAGGCCCTATCCGTGGTACACATACTAATAACGTGCAAGGCACTTCACACAACACGACACAAACACTTCAGAGAACTCTACTGACAACATATCCCCCTACATCCATCTCTGTTTCTGGGTGATGATGCCATGTTTTCCGTTAAACGTGTGTTTGAGTACTTGTCAGATGTGAATTTTTTAAACCTCATTTCCTATCACGCATAATCAAATCTGGCCCTATACACCAGCCATCACCATTGCCGTTATTTGATTTTATTGTTGTTTTGGCTTTAGTAGCCACTGTTTTATTTTAGATACTTTTGTTTGGCGCTCTTTGCCCCAGCTGGCCTTGCGCCAAAAAACTCTAACCATCATCATCATGTTCTTGTTTCCCTCGCATGCGTAATCAATTAACCGCGATATGTTTTCACTTCGTTTTCTGACTTTGAACGTGCGGATGACATTTCAGTTTTAGACTCTTTGCCCGATGCGTATTATGATTTTCGGCTACTCAGCGCTTCAGGTGGCATTGACACTTTAACTACCACTTTTGAAAGGGTAGTAAAATCATGCATTTCAGACTTTATCCCTACAAAGACTAAAAAGAAAAACAGATGTTCCCTGGATGAACCGTGCTCTTTCACACTTATCTCGTAAAGTCCGGAGACTTCGGCGCTGCAAATCGTCTAGCAATCCAGAAAGTATTATCAGGTTTACTGAGGCCAAGAGGGGAACTTTCAGAGCAGCAATATATAGGTAAAGATTTCTTTTTTCGTATTCAACTGCAACGTTTATTATAGGACAATCTTCGCAAGTTCTGGCGCTTGGTCCTGCTCCGCCATGCTTCCTGCAATTCGTTCATAATAAACGACTGAATCGTTGATGATGCGGCGGAAATTTCGAACACTTTTAACTCGTTCTTTCAGTCTGTCTTTACAGTCGACAATGTTGTTGTTCCTTTTTTTCCACCTAGAATCCTACGTCTCCAATCCGCGACGTAGTTATAACTGAAGAGGGCTTGTCAAATCTTATACTTAATTTGGACACTAAAAAATGTTATGGACCCGATGGTGTCCTTAACACGTTTCTCGTTCACTACTCTCTTTGGACCTCTCAATACCTTACAATAATTTTCAATATATCCGTAAAATGTGGTACCGTTCCCAGATCTGGGAAAAATGGCAAAATGTACCTTTACATAAATATGGTGACAAGCACGTTTTCAACAATTACAGGCCCATCTCTCTTACCCCTCATTTCTGCAAGCTATAGACGGTATTCGTTGAAAAGTTTAGCGGTCAATTTTTTTGCCTGGCAACTCTGGAAACTGCCACAGACCAGGCCGATGCGCCACGGACACGGCGCAGCCTGGGCCACTGCGGCCCGGCGCCGAAGAAAAAAAACGCTGGCGTGCGTCATCTGCTCCGTTCCAATCCGATTCTAAACTGTGGCGCCAACAGAAATGTTATTAATCGCACTCACAGTGAACTCGACGCAATAATTTGTGTTCGGCGAAGAGATCGTAACATGAAACAGTCATGTGTTTCACAGTCGTGCTTAGTTGGACAAGTGCCGCCGTCCCGCGAACCCCGACGTAACAAGTGACGGCGCACTCAAATGGTTGCGTGGAGGAGAAGAGGAGTCCCTGATCTGCGGACCGTGCGCACAACGTCGCCTACAGGGGGGTAAAGCGAGCTCTGAGACCGTACGAATCGTGGGCGCTGGCATGATACAATTCCCATTGTTGCCAGATCAATTGTATTCAGCCTTCTAAAAAGTTCTGCCGTAATTATTTAACTAAAACAAAGAACTAAAGCAAAATAGTTACAAATTATTGCCTCAGTAATTAAAACTAGCTTCATAAAAAACTTTTAGTGTAGTTAAGCTCTAATTAGCGGAGAAAGAGTAAGTGCGTAGTTCAGTTTTGGTTTCGATTTTTTTCAAGTGTGCTAGGAAGTGCCGAGGCCCTTGCACCTGATTTACGCAGTGTGTGTGTGCAGTATCCGGCTCAGATCTGCGCGCGTGCAAAACGTACACAAGTTATACAACTCGGATGCACGCGCTGAGCAAGTGCCTCCCCGGGCGCTTGCGAGGCTCTCATTCGTTTCTTCACGTTAAGCACCCTATTGCCCCTGATTGCCCCTGACGCCGGAACAGCGATTCCGATCTTACCTTGACTACCGCAAGTTCACTACAGGCTACGTTCCCGTTCCCGTTTGAAGAGAAATGAAAGGAGCTTTTAATAATCGTTCGGTTCCACTTGTTTTATTCATGGAACTTCTTACGGCTCTTCGTGCTTCGAACTTTCGCGCAAACGTTCGTAAAGGTAGAACGAAAAAATAGGTAACAAAATGCGGTTTTGTTTTTAATCAGTCACAATACATCAATAAGTCCGTGTTCTCTCCTCGCGCGCTCTGTGCGGTAAATTACTGCCCATTCAATACTGCGCATTCAGTCCCGCAAGCTTTCCCTTTGAAGTGGTGGAAAGCAGCTAGAACTGGACGAATACAGACAGAAAGGAAAACGGGACACGCCTCGGACTGTATTTTGCATTCTCCCTTGGCTTGCATTCTTCCACTCCGTTGGCCTGCGATCGACCGCGCTCTTTCGTTCCTGTGCTTCAAAGCGCCGCGACTCACCGGCAATATCAGCGTTGGCCCATGCGATGTTTTCGTGTGTGTGTGTGTGTCAATAAAGGTTTTACATTGAGCTAAAGCCACAATTCACTTCACTTCGTTTGAAAAGCATTGAGCGACTCGCAATACGTCACAGAATGGTAAATAATGCGGCACAGGCCAAAAATGCAAGGAGATCATACGGAGATTCATTTTTCTCTGCGGCCAGTACGGATTATCTGACTCCTTGGCGTCCTCGCGCATGCGATTAGTCGCATTCGATCTTGCGAGCAAGTGTTGTGTGAGCGTTGCCACATCTTGCTCAAATAGTCTCAGTATATATAAGTCACACGTACGCTAAACCGAAAACACGTCGGTTACCTACCCACAGGAGATAAACTACGCAATGCTGTCGACGCCGCCTACACAAAATCCGCCTGGCCAGCGGTCCGCCATGTTTTAATTAATCCCGGCATGCTTTGCTAGCCGGACGCGGAAACTCCACAGTAGCACGTTGCCAGATTACCACCGATCGCTTTCGCCGTTTTTAGTAAGCAAAAGCTCAGCTGGCAACCTTCAAATTGTTGTATCATGTCTGCCACTGTGTATCGTACGGTTCCAATGCACTGGCTCAGCTGGCGCGCTTTCCCTCTAGAGTCAGTATATTATCTCTATGGTCGCCTAGCAACAGACGCTTGGCCACAGATATGGCGGCGCACGCTTGGTTGCCTGCATGCATTCCACGCAATTGAATACCGAGGATAAGAGCATATTATATACCAACACATTATTGCATTTCTCGAATCTAACAATCTGTTGTCTAACTTCCAACATGGATTCAGATGACGTTATAGTACTGTTACGCAGTTAACCGAACCCGTGCACGACAATACTAGTAACATGGACATTGGTAATCAGATTTGACGCACTATTCATTAACTTTTCGAAAGCGTTCGACACTGTAATTCACTCCAAAAAATTAAACACCATTTTAAACAACCCACTACTAGTTACTTAGATTTCTAATTTTCTTTCTGAGCGCTCGCAATACGTTTGTTATAACTCCACTGACTCCGATATTGCTAGTGTTAGTTCAGGCGTTACACAAGGTTATGTGCTTGGCCTGTTACTGTTTCTACTGTATATAAATGATTTGCCTAATAACGTCACCTCTAAAATTCGTCTGTACGCGGATGATCGTGTTTTGTATGAACCCACTGAGTCTCCTGAAGCTCATCATCGTCTAAATGACTCATTTACTAAATTTTGTGAGTGGTCTGCAACCTGGCAATGGAGTATCAATTTTAACAAATCCGTGCAGATGTATTTCACGAATAGTAAGTCCCCTTCTTGCTGCACGTACTCGTTTAATTGATCCACCTTTAAAAAATTAACAGAATATAAACATCTTGGTGTTGTTATTTCCAGCGATCTATCTTGGTCTCAGCATATTATCTTTATCTGCACAAAATCTTTAAAAAATTAGGTTATTTAAGACGGACACTGTCCCAGTCCCCAAAAAGCACTAAATTACTATTGTATTAAACACTGATTCGTCCTGTACTTAAGTACGCATGCCCCGTATGGAACCCACACAAGCAGGCTGAAATCGATAGAATCGACGCTATTCACAAAAAAACTAATCAGATTTATTTGTAATCGCTATGATCGCTACTTTTCACCTTCCCTTGCCCTGTCTTCTCTTGAACTCACCACCCTACGCATGTGCCGACTAAAGGATTCTATGAAATTGCTTTATTGTTCTTAATTCAGTATATCGCATGTCACAATACCTGCATCTCACTTGCCTCGCCGTCCATAACTAGAAGTAATCACCACCTTAATATCAAGCCTTACCATTGTCGAACCAACGTATTCAAATTTAGTTTTTTCCCTTTCACTGCCCAACTCAGGAAAGGATTGTCCCGTGATACTCCCGTGAAATTTTCCCGTGAAATTTTTTACTTGCCCTTGCTGATTTGCGCTAAATGTTCGTTTGTTTTCTTGCCCTGTTGATCTGTTCAATTGCTATTTTTTGTTCCGTGAATGCTCACTCCTGCCATAGCCCCAAATTGGGCGCTGCAGTTCAGTATGTAAAAATAAATAAATAAATAATAAATAAAAAAATAAAAATAAAGAAAAAAGAAATAAATAATGAATATAAATAAATAAATAAATAAATAAATAAATAAATAAATAAATGAAGAAATACAAAATAAAAACAAAATGAATAAATAAATAAATAAAAAAAGTTGTATCGTAGGTTTATCCTGAAATGCACCAACATCCTTCAGCCTCTCCACAGATACTCGTTGCCTCAGGAACTAAGGCAACTGCCATTCAGTGCAACGACCAATCCATAAAAGCACTCCGTATGATTAAGGAAGCTCTTGCAAAAGCTACCATGCTCACGTACCCGCCACCAGGTGTTAATGGTGGACGACTCCGACGCAGCGATTTGGAGCTGTGTTGCAGCAGAAGGTGAGCGGAGTTTGGCGACCAATTTCCTTCTCCAAAAAAAGTAGCCCGTCCGAACGAACGTACAGCACCTTTGGTTGGGAACTCCTGGCCACATACGCGGCTATCCGACATTTACGCCGTGATGTAAAAGGCCAAGAATTTTATGTGCACACGGATCACAAGACGCTCCCCTGCGCATTGCGGACGAACTCCAATCTTGGTGCGCACGTGACACGGGAGTTCCGCCAAATGTCCCAAATCACACAATTTACGAAAGATGTACGCCACGTCAGCGGGGCGGATAATGCCGCTGCGGACGCTCATTCGTGCAGTACAGTAAATATCATCAGTCTGCCGAGCGGCGTGGACTTCACCACACTAACGACGGCTCAACGCAGTGACGGTGAATTGAAGCGTCTGCTGACATTTTCAATCAACGCCTTGAAGCGGCAATGGTTCACAGAACCCATAGGCCCATATGCTGCGACACGTCTACGGGCAGGGCCCTATTATTCGTCCCCTCGAGCCTTCGTCGCAGCATTTTTGACTCGCTGCACAGCCTGGCGTGTACCGGAATTCCAGGCATGAAACGGCTACACAGAGCGAGGTTCGTGTTGCCCGGAACAAACCGGCATGTCCGTAACTGATGACGAGATTGCCTCGGATGCCAGCGCTCAAATGTTCAGCGACATAACGTGACTCCCTAGGGATCGTGCTCTCTGCCGGACTCTCGATTTGCCCTTGTGTATGTGGACATTGTGGGACCACTGCCCCGTGTCAGGGGCAAATCTACTTGCTAGCTTAGATCAATCGCTTTACGCGATTGCCGGAGGCTGCGTTCATCCCAGACATGGCTGCTGATACCGTTGGTCGCGCATTTATCTACCACTGGGTGGCCCGCTTCGTAGTGCCAGGAACCGTGACTACGGATCCCAGAATGTAGTTTGAGTCCGCGCTATTCGCAAGCGTCACCCGGCTCTTGGGTACTTCACGTATCAGACAAAAACTGCCTACCATCCGATACGCAATGGTATGGTAGCTGAAGACGAGCCTGACGGCTACTGCAAGTCACGATCGGGTGGAGGCACTGCCGTTGGTTCTGTTGCGAGTTAGGACGCCTTTGAAAGCAGATATTCGATGCTGCTCTGCTGAAGTGGTGTACGAAACAACGCTTCACCCCCAGAATAGTTTTTGGCTGGAAGTCATTACGAGATTTTGTACGCGAACACGTACTACGCCGTGCGACTGCGAGACATCATGAGCAAGCTACGCGCTGTTCCTCCGCGTCTGCCAGCAGTCCGGCCTGTCCACGTGCACCGTGAACTTTCTTCCGGCTCTCACGCGGTTTTGAGGCACGACGCAGTACAGCGTTCATTCCGGGCCCGATATGACGGGCCTCTCAAGGTGTTGCAACGGGGAGACAAGCACATTACGATCGACAGAGGTTATCATCCCGACGTGGTTTCCTTGGACCGCGTAAAATGAGCACACGTGGACTCCGACAGCGAAGTATCTGCATCCCTTCGAGCTCCATCTTCGCAGGGGCCTGCGGAAGAGCACATAGCGCAGACCCAAGAAGTCCTCAAACTGTTCACGTGGAGTGGACGGTGGGCGAGACGACTTTTGTACACGCATTAGCATTAATCTCGAAACGTACAGGGTGGATTAAAGAAATGTGAACAACGGAGCGCACATTCTCCGCCGCATGCTGCACCATCTCGCTGCAACGTTAGTAAACGGCGCGAATGCGCACTTCTTCTAGGTTGTGAAGAGTCCAGCCTCCTTTTATAGGAACCTCTTGATCAAGAACCAACGCCGGTCTTTTAGTTTGAGGCGCCTTTTCACGCTGCGTCGCCAGTGTGAAGGATGATGATTAAAAGGCAGCTTGGTAGCTGAAATCAGCCTGCTCGGCATTTAGCTCCCGAATATGGAACATAACAGGCACTCGAATCCTGCTCAGTGGCGACAGAGGGTAAAAAGGTGCCTTATAATAATAACCGGCGCGCTTCTTCATCAAGCATTTCCTTTAAGAGTTGGCCACACAGCGAAACACTCTAGAAGAACTGCGCATGCACGCAGCAGTTTTACTGACTTTGCAGCCAAACGGTGGAACATGCGTCGGAGGCCGTGTGCATCCTTCGTATTACTTTTATTTCTTCTGTACGCGCATGACAGGTCACTGAGTGAAAACCCTTACGTTATTACGCTTTTAGTCGGCGCAAAAGAGGATGTGTGAACAGAGAGCGAGCTGTAAAACAGCGCTGCTAAGAAAACAAGTACGGTTTCGGCAGCAACTTTTCAAGATAATTCAGGATCGTAAAGCATCAACTAATAGAACGCATCAAACACGGCCCTTCAGTTGGGGGAGTATCCAAACATACGCTGGCTCCGCTTCTTTGTACCGATCGAGGATAGACACCGAATGTTTCTATACCCCAAGATAAATACCAACAGACATTCAGGCTGTTGGACTGACAGCCAATCCGGAAATTCGGCAATATCGGTCTCTTGGTCTGATGGCAGCCTGTTGGCCTGATGGCAGTCTGTGGGTCTAATGGCAGTCTGTCGGTATGATGGCAGTCTGTTGGTCTGATGTCAGTCTGTTGGGTCTGAATGCAGTCTGTTGGTGAACCTGTAAGTCCGATGACAAGATTGACTTGGGACACATGCTGTGATGTGTGAAACTGGTTTACAAGTTTGGCAAGCATGTAGGCCTTTTAGCAAAATAAAAATAGAGAAGTTCATTTTGTGCTGCTGACTCATTTATTTGCGCTGCATGTCGCCGTGCTTTTGCGAAAGGTGCTTTCACAACACCTTTAGCCTGGCTTTATGGGCTCCGCAGACGCAGTCCTGACCACATAGATCTGAAAAAGAGCTGCAGATAGAGAGAATAATTAAGGGTTCAATGACCTTGTGAACAAAAGACAATGTGGTAAAAGGGTAACAAATATTGCCGAACAGGTTGCCAGTAAAGAGCAACACTATGGGGAATAAACTAACACCCTGCAGCTTTTCTTCTTGTAAGCTAACACATGCTGAGCCCGCAGCAAACCATTATTCATGAATGGCATTCAGGCACAATGTGAGACAATTTATTGTGCCGGAAGTTTCATATTAGGGGATTCTTGCTTTAGCTAAATTATGAGTTAGCTATGAGTTCTGATGCCAGATATCACATGCAACTCCTTTCAGGGCTGCGACCTTCTCTGGTGTCAGGGCTGGTTTTGGCTTTGTTTTTGCATGGCCCTTGTTCACTTCGTTCTGGTGCTACATAATTCTTCTGTGCAGATTGCCCGTTTCGCCAATGTACACTGATTTGCATTCGGCGCACGGAATCTAATAAACAACACCTGGAAGCTTGAAGCGTGAGAGAGGGTCTTTCACGCTGACAATGTCAAAACGTAGCTTGCTAGTGTGCACGTGCACGATGTGCACACTGTGTTTCTTGAAAATGCTTGCAAAAGCTTGATGATGTGTAGGACGAGAATTGCAGCACGTTTTGACATGGCCTTGTGGACGCTTCTGCCTGCTAATGTAAATGCGGATTCCTGCTAGCCGCCCTGTTCGCTTCTTTTTTACTTATAATGCTTTAGGCAGCCACAAGGACTGCATCAAAACGTGCAGCAATTACCTACGTCCCACATATCAATGAAACTCTCGCACGCATTTTCAAGAAACGAAGTGCATACATCGTGCATGTGCCCACTAGCAAGCTGCGTTCTGACATTGTCAGCGTGAAAGACCCCCTCTCGCGCTCCAAGCTTCCGGGTGTTGTTTATGAGATTCCGTGCGCTGAATGCAAATCAGTGTACATTGGCGAAACGGGCAATCTGCACAGAAGATTCACGCAGCACGGGAACGAAGTGAACAAGGGCAAAGCAAAAACAAGTGCACTGGCAGAGCACCGTGAGAGGATGAGACACGTGGTCGACTGGAACAAGGCGAAATTACTGACAACTGAGTGCATTTTATCTTCTCGATTACTGCTCGAGTCCCTCATCTTTCAGACGACGCCCAACATTATCAACATAATGGATGGCAACCTGCACCATATCTATGCAAACTCATTGCGGCGCGTAATGCCTAATATATAGCTTCATTTTCTACGACACATGCTCACTGTGAACAAGCACAAAACCGTTAAATGGCTTTCTTGACTTGGTCAGTGACCTACGTTTCATCATTGCAATAATGCTTTTACCTGCCTACACGGCATTTGTCAAACACTGGACTACACTACATGAGCCATTGCCGTTCTCAACCGGCACCAGAGTATATAACCTTTCACTACTGCTATGAGATAGACCCATAAAAGCACTTCAATATGGCCTTTATATTTAGCTCTTGGAAACATTATATATAATTTCACCTTTATGTTGGCCCTGCTACAGCAGCAGGTAATATTCCAAAAACATGAAAATAAACAAACAAGGGTTTAACACGCCAAAGCTACACTTGGGATATGGGGAGCACTGTAGGGGAAGTTTTTGCATTAATTTTGACCACCTGGGTATTTTTGTGCGCACCGAAATTTAAAAACACGGGCGTCTTTACGTGTTGCCTCCATCTGAAAACCGGCCACACCAAGCGGTATGTAACCGACATTCGCCTCCACAGCACACCACCCTAGCCACTGCAGTGGGTTAAACATATGAAATAAAGCGAGTTTTGGAGTGCAAATGAAAATAATAATCACACGTCTTATTTTCCCAATCGATCTAGCTTTTGAAATCCACCATGCAATCCCCCCTCCCCTACCGGCCTACCAAAACACATTTGTCTGAAGAGGTAATCAGGCTGTTGTTAATGAAGTAAGTATTTACAATTCGAGACTTGTCACCGTTAAAGTCATGCACTTTGTTTTAGAGATAAGCGACATTAGCCATTTGCAGCACCAGGAGTTAATTGTGTTAAGATCAGATTGGAAGCATTGACGGAAGTAGTTGAAAGAAATTGTGTGATAAATTACAACATCTACAAATAGACCTACATGGGAGGATATGCAACATGGAAGATAGACAAGACCAAGCAACCTGCCTGGGGGGACACAAAGTGGCACGAGCAAAAAAAGTCTATAGTTATTAGGAGAAGTAAACTGCATTTGAGAAGAATAAAAATCTTTCGCTCAAGCGAGGACATTAGGGTAGCATTAGGGTACCAAGAAAAGTAGCATTCAGACTCGTATTAACGAGTTTCCGCTGTAGCTAAAAATACTACAGCTACTTGTTTCTGTCAAGCAGTTTGACACAATTTGTAGCCTTACCACTTTTTACTTCCTCTTACATCCATGAGGGGGGACGATGTTCCCTAGTTCTTCTGCGACAAATCTCCAAATTCTCCAAATCTCCAAATCTCAGAATCTCCAATCGCGATTGGCGGCCGTGTCGGAGCACCCGGTTCGGCCTGAGCGGGATTACAATGAACGAGATCAAAAATGCCCGTGTAAAATAACGAGATACCAAAAGCCGCGACGTCCAGGCGATACAATGGTGCTTCTATTTACAAGAGGGCGAATGAAGAAAGACGAAGCAGATAGAGCGAAAAACGCTTCAAAATTTTTATAATTTTCTTTGAATCATCCACCTAGGCAGAAATCTCATTCCAATTAACGACTGATGTTTGGCCGATCCCCTGATTGGGTATGCGCCAAATATATCAAGGAACAACAACAACAATAAGAAAGCTGCTCCCGTCTCGCTTGATGACAGGCACTGATGATGATAATATATCTCATCGGTGCAGCAATGATGACCCCTATAAAGTTTCTACATCTTCCCCGGCCACAATGAATCTCTTCTCAGTCCCTCTCCATTAAGCAAAATAAGTTCGTACCAGATTGATGCAGTGTGGCAGTCAGACGGCGAAGCAGTCACCGTGGTCGTATTTTGAGCACACGACAGGCCTGTCGATGGAGTCCACGTAGCCAGGTCCAAATTCGAAGCTCGTCTTCGACGGTCTTGTACCCTGATGTAAGTTCAGGTTCGTTCGCTGCGATCTCAAAATATTGCCTTGGAGGCTTCCGCTTCCTTCTGGAGTTCTGGACATTACTGATACGATTTTCGTCGTGACGTGCCTTGTTGTTCAGATATTTTATGCAGTGATTCGTTTTCTTTAGGAGGGATTACCGAATACGTGCCGCGGGCAACGTTCTCGCATACCTTACAAAACGGTACTCTTCCAGCTCTGCAGCGTCGTGCATCGGTATTCCTTTTTCTGTCGTATCTTGCCCTTGAAGCTCTCCAGGTTCCAAATCCATGGTCTCCCGTTTGATATATTCGCCATACAGAGATTCTGCTGGCGTCATGTGGTTCGATGACCTGCCGCCGGTCTTGTTCTTGGACATCTCGGCCGACTCTTTCAATGCTCGCAAGAGTAAGATGCCTTGAGTTTTAGGGTCTAGTGGTGACAATAAATATGTCGCATTCTCAAGTCCTGTTTGCGATGGGAAATCTGACTGACGTGAGGTTTCTGGTAATAAGGCATGTTCCGCGAGTGTTCCAAATCGCATGGGTCGTAGCACTGTTCAGTCATTGTAAAAAGATCATTGAAGTTTGTTGATGAATTCAAGGTGTCCATAATTTGGCACTTTTCTTTGACGTCACGTTTTTTATCTTTCAATCTGTAGTACAATCAGATAATAATGTGCGTAATTTCGTTTTCATAGTCAATGTTGGTGGTAAATTCCTGGTCTAAATCTTCGATATCAATACTTGGTTCGATCTCCTTATTCAACAACCTCAATTCAACTTTATTTTTCCGCAGCTGGCTCAGAAAGCTTGTTAACACACCGCCAACATCAGTGATCGAAACGGACGAGTCTAATGTCGCATTTACGTTTCGACGCAATTCTCCTGCGATTAACTGCCTTTATTATTTTTCATTCTTCAGTTCCTGGAGGCTCATGTTACATTGAAATAACACCCTGTTCAATTTTCATTGCGCGATGCGCTGCGGCATTCCCCTCATCTTCTGCAGAATCGCTTTCTACACCCATCGAAGAAAATCCTAGGGGACTTTAAAAGAACCTGCTGTTGGGCGAGCTGGTACATACTGAATGGGAGGCTTAGCGCAAAAAAAATTCACCCGCATTTCCCCGAAGGGGAGCATGGGGAAGTGCGAATGCACGGGTGATGCGAAGGAACTCTTCTAGGCCAATCGCCCTAAGTGGGTATGTGGTGGGGTCGCTTTCGCACTTAAAAACTCTTCTTGGCCAATCGCCCTAAGTGGGTATGTGGTGCGGACGGACGGACGGCGGTGGACGCGTGATTCAGGGTCGCTTAAGATAATACTGATTGTGGAATTAAAAGCTATTTAATTCCACACTAGCCTGGTCAAAGTTTCAATGACTTGTGGGCTTGGCGCCTCGTGATCCCGATGTATGCTATAGGATTCAACCAGGGCTTCAATCCCATCTCGGTGAGGTATATTTGTGTACAGAGAAGTTACATCTATAGTTACAAGGAAGGCGCCATCAGGGATTTTTATGTTGGTAATTTCCCGTAGGAAGTGGTTAGTATCACGAAGATATGCCGAATGGGTAGCGAAGGAACTCTTCTTGGCCAATCGCCCTAAGTGGGTATGTGGTGGGGTCGCTTTCGCACTTAACAACTCTTCTTGGCCAATCGCCCTAAGTGGGTATGTGGGCGGATGGACGGACGGCGGTGGACGCGTGATTCAGGGTCGCTTAAGAAGTGCATTCGCACTTAAAATGACGAGGACGGTGGCAAACGTGACAGGCGCGACTAACAACTGAGTTTATTTCGAAAAGCACAAACATATAAATAGCAGACATGCACTGAAGAAAAAGAAAGGAAAGAAAAAAAAATTACGCACATCACGGTCATCTAGCGAACATCAGTAAAAAGTATGTAGAGATGCACTTTCCTTATCATAAATAGAAAGTGACGGTACAATTACGCACATGGGCCCTTTTCTTTTTATGAAAAAAGCCTCTGCAACCTCACGTGCGGTAGCATCTCTGCTCCTTTCGATTATTTTGTTTTGTCCAGATTGGGTTTACAGAATCACAATCTTTACAATTGGATTGTCTCGTCATCTTGTCTGCAAGAGGATGTCTCGTCGTCTTGTCTGCCCATCGCGTCGGTCGACCATGGGTAGCACCATCGTCGATATGTTCATCAAACCGTCCGTCGTCGGCTTCGAGGGGTCCTCCTTCTCATAGGCCAAAGTTCAGATGAATCCGAATCGCACTGGGCCTTGTTCCCGGGTTTATCGGCACCAAAAATGTAAAATAAGGAGAGACCAATAGCCACGACGTCCCGGCGATACAATGGTGCTTCTATTTCTAAGATGGCGAATGAAGAAAGACGAAGCAGCTCGAGCGAGAGCTGCTCCCGCGTGATGACCGGGACCGATGATGATAATCTATCTCTTCAGTTGCAGCAATGATGACCCCTATAAAGTTTTGACAGCCCCTTTTACAGGAGTTCGTAGTCTGAATAACGTAAAAATTTTAAGTTGCAATGAATAAACTGCATAAAAGCTTCCTCAGGAAAACAGAGGATATTTGAAGAATGTGAAACTTTCGACTGAATGAAAACAGTGATGTAAATGAACTCCTAGCGCGCAAGCGTCATCGGAGAAATTCTGACAGAATCAGTCTATAGGGCAAGTAGTCGCCCATTCCTTTTGTATCATGTCGTTGGATCTTGATGAGGAGATAAGTGCACATTAGGCGTGCCTTTACCAGCGCAATGGAGTTCTAAAAGGCGACTGCTTATTGTACTCTTATGAGAGAAAGTACAAGAACCAAGAACCGTAACGAAGTTAGTGTACTCAGTAAATTATATCTAGTTGACTGTTTTTTAGTTCTTTAGCTTGTTCATCGCCGCTACCTGGTATGAAATGTTGATTCTGCTGTGGAGAGTACAGCTCACTGCGTAAAACACGCTCTTGATTTTACATGGTTAAAGGATCCATTGAGTGAAAGAGTGACCTCAGTTCATTTGTCTTGACTGTATGTGCGCGTTTTGCACATAAAATATAAAACGGACGTCCCAATCGGCCAACGAGGTTACAATCACAGAAGTGGCCAGAAGATGCTAGCCATGCTATTTGCAATGTCATTCCCTGGTTACTTTTTTTGTAGCTCGCCGGCGTGTTATGACACAGTGTGGTTATTGGGCAATTTTACCGAGTCCAAGGGAAATTGGAAGTCCAAGGGAAGCTAGAAACCCAGGATCGACAATCGGAATAGCGTTTCGTGATACCTTATTAATACGTAATGGTCGTACACGTTTTGCTTTATTATCGACAAACGTTTTTGTTTTGTTTTTAGCCTAAAAACTGAAAATTTTGTCTTGTTTGGGCTGATCACAGGAATGGGGATTAGAACAAGTTCACTGCGGACGCTATGTTGTTCACCGAAAGTAGCCGGCTGAAGTTGATTTAATTGTGCGAACTGACGCGTGCACCCACCTTCGTTTTTGAGAACGTGAGATCGGCATGCAAGAGTTTCAGAAGACAGTTTTGTCGGGCAAAGTGCACACAGCAATACAATCGGAAACTCGTGTGCGCAGTTTTGGAGGCATAGAAACTACTCTAATGAGCAAGTACTGCATTTTATTGTGGCTGTTTTTCGCAATGCTAATATATACCAGGTGGTTTAATGCGTTTCGATCGCAGCAAGGGTGGCACATCAATACACACAGTCCGTATAACTCAGATATCCCCCAACATAACACCACAATTTTCCCTTTTTTTTTGCGAAATGTGATGGTGTTGAAGAGAGCCCAATACAACGCGCCTAGATATTTTTGAGACATTTGACGGTAGCAAATCAGTCCTGATAAACTAGGAACTTTTGAATGTACCTGGGTTCAATCAGCATATTGTTTTTTAAAGATGGCCGTGGTTCATTAAACACTGTAACTACACAGTTTTCAACATTCTATCTGCCACTCAAAAGCAGGTGCATGGCCAAAAATTTAAACGAATATTTGATAATAAACAGCATCAAAGTCAACACTCTCAAAACAACTAAAAAACTTCAAAATTCTTCATAGATATCAGCATAGTTTAGTAAAAACCAAACATTAGACAAATTCGGGGCAAAACGTACATACGTAACTTACAGAAACACCACTGTTTTAATTATAGTAGAGAGGGGTTTGTTTTCTGCGGTAATATTCAGAGAACGTGTTAAGAACTCTAAGCGTATAAATAGTGGTAAAGAAAAACTTCAGAAGATAACCGATAAAATGCGCCCAAATCCACCCTGTGAAGGTGCTTCGAAAGAAAAGCTGTAAATGACATCCACAACTATTACCAGGCGACGTCACTTGAATTCGCACACAGTGGCTCAACAAAGAGTAAAACCAGATACACGTGTATTGGCCTTAACGAACTATTTATTGCGGCAAACACATTATCTTCTAAAGTTAAATCAATGCATGATTCATGAACTGTTGTTGGTTGAGTTGTAATAGTGAAGAACATAAGTGGAGTCTCTTTTTTCTATACAGTTAAAGGAATCTCCAACCAGGTGTGAGAACAGGTCACTTCTCTGTTTCTGGCTCCGCCGACGGAGGTAACGAGATCGCTGACACAGACGGACAAGTGCGATGCCATGCGGTTACGTGAGCTTCCTATAATTTTGTCTTAGCGCATGCGCATGGCGAGCACACGGCTGCTACAAGTGAGATGGGCGGAGCGCACAGTGGCGCGAGAGATCACGTTACACTATCACATGACCTTATGACCTTTAACGAGAACACAGTGGGTAAACCGGCGGATTTCCTCGCTGAGTGCACCGCCTGTCTTCGCCGTCTACTCATGGGCTCGTAGCTCAATCGGTAAGAGAACGGGATCTCGCTCCGTTTCTCTATTCGTTAAAGGCTCGATTGCTGGCCGTGCCAGTAACTACCTTTATTTTTTTCGCTGCAGTTTTCTGTTTTCACCAAATGTCACGCGGAACCCTCTGGGGGTAGAGGTAAAAAGCTTCGCTTTAAACGGTAGGCATTTGGAGATTGCCTAGTTCCTAGAGCTGTGTTAGATTAGGCGCTTGTTTCGACCACGACGATGACGACGAAATTGCGGCGATGTGCAAACGGAGTACCGCCGCAAATGAGACTTGCGGTAAAAACAAAAGAAAACAAAGTTGATACTTTAAAAACCAGTACATGTGAGCGAAATATATCTTATTTTTATATGCTGTTTTACACAACAGCATAGCAAAAAGAAAGCACCTGAAAATATACCAAATACTAATAGCAATGGAAAGCGGTTAAATTTCTGAAATATGTAAGTCATTCTAGAAAAAATCCGAGACCACCTCCACGGTTGGATCGCTTATACTGCATGAACTATGTGCTTAAAAATTGAAAAAAATAAACCACAACGTTTGCACTTATACCAATTTAGAAAAATTCTTAATTTAGAACGGAAGGCTTCAAATATTTTATTCCTTACCGTATTCTCGACCTGTATTTTTTGTGGTGTATGCCACAAAAGGTAGTCAAACTGGAGATGTCTGAATAAACGTTCGTCCTTTTCTATACATAAAAGAAGCTTGGTTGTAGATGACCTCTAAACCTGATTATATTTTTGCGAAAATTGTTGGGGGCAGTTTCAGTGCACAAATGACGCCATAGAATAAAAAATTAGCGCATCTATCACCATCCCTTCTCCCCTGTTGTCGATGTACGTTTGTTGCGTGAAAGAAATGAGCTTGAACTAGTTGCTTTACATTATTTCAAATTCGAATCACTTGATGACGTATGAGTATTTTCATACTCCTTCTTAAGCTAGAGGGCAAGTAAACAATCTTCCGCCCTAAGTTAGAAAAACCGCATAGAATATAACCCCCATCATCTCCAAAAGACTGCCCTGGTCGAGTGCAAGACCATCATATATTTATTGTTATGGAGCCGGAAAAAACCAAATTATCCTGTACTTGTTCCTAATTATACCACTACCGAGCAAGGTTAAAAATGTTGCAACGCAGGTCACTGAAAGCTACGCAACCGCTCAGCAATGTTATAAAAGAGCCTACGAAGGTGTGTCATTAGCCGGTATTCTTAGGATGTGAGAATAAAAGTTTCTCCCGAACAGAGACAGCTTCTCCCGAAATACACTACCGCAAAGGAATGCAAAAAAATGCAGCATACCAAGACTGGTCGTGAACTAGTATTATTAGAGGTCAGAAAAATGTTGTGAAGTCACGCCACCGCGTGCACCCCGGCGATACACAACCCCGCAGCCATGAAAAATTCTAAACTTGCCTTACACAAACCCGTCCAGGTTTCTTCTGTTTTTGGTTGTGATTGAAGTGTTTTTAGTGCTATCGCTTGTATGTAACCACAGCGATCTTGTAAGGAAGCTTTATTTTGCTAACACTAGAAACTATGTGGCCAGACCCCTTGTTTTCTCCTAGTATTAGGATACTTCACTCACCAGGCCTGCCTGAAGCAGGCCAAAGTTGATTCCACTGAATTCAGTTAATCCATTAAAATGACAGCCATCGTATCTAACAGCTGCTGAGCGGCCTGCTTAACGTGTCTTTAGCCAGATGAGTAAAACCAGATGTAGAATGTGACTTTTCGGAAACAGCCCACAGTCATGCTGACGGTTGTGTTAGCCCTCCCTCGATGAAAGTAACGCTATATTGTACACCCTCGAGCAATCCTGCAACGAAACAATTATAACCGTGAGCTAAAGGCTGGCCATACCGTAGCGATGGATATGTTGTTTTGGATTGCTTAAGTACACACCTTGTAGAATAAGTGCATCAGGCTTCTCGCTCTCCCTGTTTCCTATGGCACGACCTGCATTTTGCTTTCTGATTGTCCGTCGAAAGAGGCTACTTGCTGCGTCAACGCAGATATTTACAGAGAATTAACATGGAAATATAATCGGCAGCACACAAAAACCTAGCCTACGCAAGATGGTACACTCGTACACTAGGCGGCACTGATTCGACACATTTACGAGAATGCAGAATTGTGGTGGGTTTTTATTATTGCGCATGTTGATGTCTTCGTCGGAGAGGCTTAAAAAGCAAATGGTGCAACAAAAGCTGCAGGCATTTCAAATTAAATAATCACTGCAAATCACATAGATGCGTCACAAGCGAATAAAGGGGTCACGATAAAACTATAGATGGTCGCTGCTGCGGCAACAAAAACAACTACGCCACACAACTCTTTTTGCGTCGCCCGCAGCGAGAGATATACCGGCATCGGTACGTATGCACGCTTCGCGTTGTACTTTCTTACGTCGGTTTAAGAGCCAGAAATTGTGAGTTGTTTTCAAGAACATTTCTCAAAGGAATAAGTACTTCTGGCTGGGTGCACTGTTCTTTTATTGAGCACCCTCCCAACAGCCCCCCCCCTAAGAAAAAGAAACCTACTATAGGAAGTGGAAGATTTTCCCCTTTTTTGAAATCAACCAAATGTTTTAACCGCGTCATTGGTCACCTAACCCGCTGACAAAGCGAGCAAACGTTACCACTGATTCAGTAAGACTAGTAAGCGCTATTTACATTGTGAACATGAGACGTGTAAGCAAAGCTGCCTTGCGGACTTCTGAACACAGAGCGTGACATGTGTATTAAACTAAGCTAAAAGATCACTTGCGAGACCCACGCGCCACTCACGCACTACAAAAGTTTCATAAACTTGTGATAAGTTAATTTATTTTTACTGGATAAAAGCAGGCATTTGCACATAAATATTGAACCATCATACAGTTCAGGCTGTCAACCGGAAGAGATTTCACAGCAATCCATAAACGCCTACCGAAAGATGGAGTGTTTTCGAAGCAGCAAAACCTACCTGAGCCAAGGTTTCGAGAGATAAGGTTCTTGGTTTTAAGGAACCACTCAAGTGATTGGTAACCACCTTGGGTTTACGTGAGCAAATTATTACCGTGGTAGCATTATTTCGATCATTTTTCGATTTCCCCGTGGCTCCAAGCCGTCGGCTAACGCCGTGTTCATCAGGCATACACGAAAATACGTCCCCGCTGCCACAGGATAGTTACGACTCAGGACGCAAGGTTCAAAGGCACCGCTGAATGCGAAATGTGGCATGACGGTAGCAAAAGTTTCAAAAGGAAGACAACGACACAACGTTGGGTGGAAAGGAAAGAATGCAGGTCACTGAAATATTGAAATAGTGTAACTTTTTGTTTTCCTAAGCAGAAATAAACAAGTTGTTTCTAAAATTTTGGTTGTTTTATTTTTGTCCTGCCATTTCACTAAGTGTGAATCATTTCATCACGTAAATTTCTACTGCTCTTGTAACCGCCGTACAGTCATTTCTGTGTACACACATTTTGTAGTCTTCATAACCATTTCCCTAGACGTTGGTTTTTTTAAAGTAGCTTAAATTCGTATGGCACTCACAACCACCACTCAAAACCACTTCTTCGTTTCCTAGGTGCTTTTGTTTTGTTGTTCCAGAAACTTTTCACAATATGTGAACTATTAAGTTTCTTAAATTTGCTGTGTTTTTATAACCACCATTCAATCATTTCATTGTTTTCACTTTTCTTGCGTTGTTTTTCACCCAATTATTTTAATGTGCGCTATTTTAAGTTGCATGACTATCTTGTGCTTGTATCCTGGGTTTGCATGTTTGCTTTGCTTTTCTGCCTCTTTTTTGTCAACCTTTCTGCTAAGTGTGACTTATTTATAGTCATGAATATTTGTACTATTTTTGTAATTGTACAGTGTGTACCCTGTGAGCTAGGGCAGATAGGAATGAAAATTAAAGTGGTTGTGTTGTGAAAGCATATTAAATAATTTGGAAGTCAATATAAACTGTTTTACCTGAACTCTTTTATGTTTTATGTGTACTTTGAAAGTGTTCTTACTAACCAGCTGCAGGTACTTACAGATAGGATGGGACACTGTCATTTTAATTATTTAATTCTTGAATTGTTTCTGTGAGAGTTTATTTGCTGAAGGCCTGTAGAGCCGTGCTGTGTGGTACAATTCGATGACGCTACTGTGGTTACCTTAGTGTCCAGGGCACTTGTGCTGATCAGGACTGGTTTGCTGTTACTTAGTACCTCTTGTTTTCCATGCGACATTTCTCGTTTAGAGCTGTGCTTCGTGTGCTTCTGCGAGAGTGTGTGGTCATCTTGGCACTTCACATATGAGACTTCATGCAGTATGCAGCAATTCAAAATTGGAAACACAGTAACCTAGAAACCCGGTGACAAGTAACAGTAAAAAGTGCTGACTAGCTAGTAAGATATGTATTTGAAGTATAAATGCCCACAACACGTAGGCAACCTTGGAAAGAGGGCTGGCCAAACTTCCAAATAATGTATAAAGAATGTAAATTTCAGGCATACAGGTTCATCTCAACAATATCATACTAACGTACAAAAGTCATGAATATATAAAACTAATGCTTGTGCCAAAGAGAAAAAACCAATGTAGAACAGACATCTATATACGTCTTGTATGCGCACCACGACAATATCCATAAGACGTACGACAAAGGTAACGTCATGTAAGCAGCATATAAAAGTACCATGAGACGTCTATTGTACGTTATCGTTTGTGTGACTTGGATAGGTTTGTGCAGTTGTAGCAACGTTGAATGTATGTAAATTCGACCCCAACGGTACGTCTCATGGACATCTGCAATGTCGATTGCTAACGTCTCCGGGATATCTGCACGACGTAACGTGGTTTGTTTGGAAGGAAATAGTTTTGCTGTTGCTTTGCGTAAATGTTTAACCAAGCAATCTGATTCATCAGTGTCTCAATCATCAGCCTTGACCCATGTATGGCACGGGTCCTGTTTCATGTTTGGTGGGCTATCATGTCGTGGAGGTTGTCATAAATGTGACGAAATGTAGTGGCTGCGGTTGGAACCCATGTACGGGAGGGAGTGGTTCTCCAGAATGGCTTGTCTGTTTTTTTTGCTTTGTTCAAAGCAAATAGTTTTGATGTTGCTTTAAATAAATGTTTAACCGAGCAATCTTATTCAGAAACGTCTCAATCATCAACCTTGACTAAAGCTTGCGTCATTTCCCATTTAGAGAAGCTCCTAAGAACATAAACAACGCAGCTAACTAAGCCTCTTTTACCTAGTCTTGATCGTGTCTCAGTGCTCCCTTTTGTTATACAAGCAGCAAAGAGTACTCTTTTTGTAAAGAATGCAGCTGACCACTCGCCTTCAAATAGATCTATGGAGAGTTGAACACATACTGGTAAATGCAAATGCTTTCATCTTGAGTGCCACTTCATTCATTCCCGGTTACCATGTAGTGGCAGGATATCTTCAGTTCTCATGTGCACAAAATCACTCAAACAACATCATTCTGCACCAACTCAATTTTGAAATGCTGAGGGGCCTGGCAGCGGTCCCTTCTCCATCACCTCCCGACTTCCCTCCAATAGCAAGAGGCAGCGAGCAGCGCAATGCGCGCCGCCGCGCTTTTAAAGGTGTCGGGGAAAAGATGCAAGTCCCTGGGCGAGGAGGAGTGACAGCGGCGGCGGCCCGGTTGGTGCGCGCCGGCACGTCGGCCCGCGCATTGACGTCACGTCTGCGGGAAAGCACGCTCCTTGAAGGCCGCGTTCGTGGGGAGAGCAAAAAGGGAATCTAGAGGATCCCCACCAAGCGTAAGCTTTCCCTAGCGGAAAACTCAGCAACGTTGGAGCTCCGCTTCCAGTGTTCGCCTGATTATGGGACTACCTAACGCTGAATTACGCTGGACGCGGAAACGCTAGAGCGCGCAGTACCATGGACGCCCGAACACGTCGGATACGGAAACGCGTGGATCCTGCGTGCTCTGGAATGTAACGCTGGAACACGCCGGAGACCACGCCGTCTCCAGCGGATAGCGTGGCCCATGCTCGCGGTAGGCCTTTTTTTATAGTCGTGTAATTAGAAACCCGCATACCTGTTAACAGGAAATAAAGAAGTTCTCTCTTCACGGAAACCTAAGTAGTGCTACAAAATTTAGCCAGACTCGTCTGGCCCCATTCCAGCCAAATTCGCACTGCGGACTGCATTGTTACATGATTGGGTTCCGTCAATAACGCTCAGTCGGTTAATAAAAGCAATTTTATTCTTGCGGGTAGAAAAAATTATTAAACGAGCACCGACAATAACCGTTCCAAAATTAGGGCCATTACAACAGAAGTAAACAAATATTTCTTGAACCTGTTTTAATTTAAAAAAAAAGCATTTCATAATTAAAACGGGCAGTCAATCCTTAGATGGATTCGTTACCCTGAATAACCTTGATCAATTGACAATGCATTCGTAGAGCAAGGCCTTAAAGGGTATCCTGTGACGAAAAGTGCACTTCTCTGTGGAGCAGCACTACCTTAAAACGTACATACGCACGATACCTGCCAAATTCACACAGGGGTCATTGCAATTTCAGTCGATTGTCGAAGCACATCACACGTATTACAAATAAGGTTGCCTGCGAGCTTCGTCGTATTCACTGGCATCAAAGTACCAATAAACCCAGGCACCACGATTTGTCGTCGCTAGAGTAGTCCTCACTTCGAGATGCTTGTAATCCGGACCACCGTTCTTGCTTTTACCACCGCTTCCGTAGCCTGACATGTTGCGGCTGACAGTTCCCGGAGACATAAGATGCACGTTTTTGCAAAAAAGGTGCGCGTAACTTCAAGTAGGCACAGCACAGATAGGAAATGTGGACGAGCCACTCAGTCACACGGCCCCCGCCAAATTTTAACCGAAAGACGAAAAGCAGGAGGGAACAAAGACCAAAGTGTTCCCCGGCCGATCATAAGAACTTGTTCCGCGACCCCTCCTTACCCATCTATTTCTTCGTATTGTGGGCTCCCCCGCCCCGAGACTGCTGTGGCGCGACAGGCCATCGGTAGGGACGATGCATTCCCAGGCTTTCTTCGGAAGGGCCGGGCTAGAGCGAAGGCGCGCGTTTTCTTTCTGTCTACGTTTATTCTTTTTTGAACGTCTTGGTAATGCAATTGGAATTCACTGGGGCCATTTTGTTTTGTTTTCCACACAGGTAGCGGCAACTGGTTAGGCGGTTTTAGACCTATTTTTACTAATCAAGCTTGATTTCACACACGTTTCGCGTTAAAAAATGAAAAAGGTTGCTCTCTAGAAAAAAAATGAAACACCACGCATATTGAGACAATGGGGCTGTCAAATACACCCAAAAATACATGTAAAAATATGAAGTACAATAATTACACCCCGTCTTCAAGGACCACGTCTTGCATGTACTTTATGCGTCCGTTTTAACGACGGGTTACTTTTATTTGCTGACATTTTTATCAAAGATTGTCCACGTTACAATATATGCAATTGCACCCCCCCCCCGGCAGGGGCGTAGGGAGGGGGGGGGGCTTATGGGGCTTCAGCCCCCCCCCCCCCCCCCCCCCCCCCGAAATTTTGACGCGCTGTCATGCACGGCGACCAAGGCAACCACCTGCCGCCGGAAACCATCCTAGGATTTTGTCCAGAACCCCAGGAGTCCTGTCCGGAAGCGCACCAGCTCTCCCTTGGTGGCCCGTTTCCCTCCTGGTGGTCATTAAAGTTTTGAGACGGCGCGCGGCGCTTCGGGTCGCCGACAGACATTCAAGCCGACAATTCTACGTCGCTTTGTCGAGCGCCCCCCACCCCACTCTGTGGCCGCGCACGCCGCCACACACCGCGCACGGCACTTATCCCTTTTTCCGCCGCCGATAGGCGACTAATTGTTTCCCGACGGACCCCCCATTCTCGTTCCACGCGCCCGCCGTCCCGTTATTGCCGCCCTCGTTGTCAGCCAGACGACGTCGCGTTTTCAGGCCGGAAAGAAGACCACACGTAGCCGGCACGAGACACGCGACTAAATGACCTGCGCGACCCAATGTTTCCAAGCCTAGATCCCCAGAATGACTGGCGGGAGAAGCCCATTCAACCGTCTCGCGGGGACACCTGCAGGCGAAAACAACCCTTCTACCCGCGGTTGGTCCCAAAGTGCCTCGGGATCGCACAAAACGAGGGCCACCCAGACGGCCTCGTTAGTTCGTCATAGCCCTCCCCGCGAATACTTGCCGCAGTTCGTCGACCTGCCCGATACAGCAGCGGCCAAGCCTACCACTTCCCTCAAACCGAGGCGGCCGACACCGGGCGCTGCGGCATCATTACAAACAAACGAAACGATGCGCAGCGCGCGTCCCTTCTTGAACCCGCCCCGTGGCCGCCCGCGTCAAACCCAGAGGCGCGAAGTAATGCGTTTCCGTCTGCGCTCCGCGCTGTCCATTCATCACCGCATCCCAATCGGCGGGAAAAAAAAGAACATATGACAGAATAAACGAGCAGCTCGCGATTTTAGGAAAAGAGGTGCTCGAACTTAACAGGTGCCCTCAAGTGTTTGCACGTGGTTTCGTTTGTTGTGTTTTACTTAATTGTTTTTCGTCTTTTCCTTTTTTCTAGTGGTGGGAGAGAGTTACCAACGTTTCGGGGTTACGGGGGCGTTGTCCGCCGCAGTTTATGCACGGATTTGCGAATGCAACCAACCAGATCGCCACGAGATGCTGATTGGCACGTGCGTCGTGGGCGGAGCCTAAGTGACCGATCAAAACAACGAGACACGACGTCTCGGGGTCGGATCCTCAGGGTTTCACACAAAGTTAGCTGTCTGATACGCTTATTTTACTTCTTACTCTGCTCAACTTCAACTTCAGTCTGCAAATATTTTTTCTTTCGTTTAAATATACTTTTAAAGAAACCTCCCCTACAATCGTCGTCGTCAGATCATCAGGGAAGATAAGAACATTTAGTGTAAATATTCAACTTCTGTCTTCGCAGTTCATCTGTCTGCCCTTCAATGCCGCGTAGCGACTGCACGGAATTCGGCGTTACAATATGTCACAGAAGAGGATATCGACATTTTTTCCTCCTACGTCCAAGCGTCCGTGCCAAGACACTGAAGCCAGCAAAGGTAACTATGCTATTTCTTTACGGGTTTTCTTGTGTTCAATGTATGGTGCGTAAAATGCATGATCTTGAAGCCTAGAATCGGGTTTTCGTAGGCGGACAGGTATTGGCAGCTACGTTTGCAAAATAGCAACATTATTACTGATAAACCAGTAGTCAACTGAGGGGAATAAGATGCATTATTTGCGAAAGTAAGCGTTAGCATAGCCAACATGTAACAGCAACTCTTTCTCATAAAAGTCAGGTCTCCTGACTTTCATTCGTGGAGACATTTGTTTCATGCATTCTTTTCAGTACTGAGAACCTTTTCTGTATATGTCCTATTTTTTCCTTCAGTCATGCAACTGCTTGAAATTCAATCATGTTCGGTTTCGAAATCATTATTTCGATGTTGTCGCTGCCTTTCTTAAAATGTTTTCGCCACGCCGGCGTACAATGCCGACGATGCCGGCAGGACGAAAAGCACTGTGGATCAAGCCTTGCGCTGTCTTTTTATTCAGTAGGTCCTTCAGTCGCGTGATGAGACAACCCTCTTCCCCCTTCAAAGAAAAAATTCCTCTCTTTTCAAGAACACAGAGGAGCGCTCCCTTCCATGGTTTGCATAAAAAATCGAAAAAATCGCTACTCACGCTAAAAAAAATGTCCCCTTCCCTGACATGCAATTTCACGTCTGGTTTTGATCACGCGTAGGATTGAACAGGCCGGATAACCACGGGGGTGACGGAGCTATGACGAGGCGCAGTCTAAAAATTTGGTTTTTCTACAACTCGTATTGAGTTTGTCGCCACTGCACCCTTAGCCTAGGTGGCACATCTTACGCTGTTTCCCCCTAAACACATATAGATTCCGCTTCTTAGTCCGAAAACAGCTTCTAAGTCACAAACGGTGAACCAGCGCGTTACGCTGAGCATTGCAGGAAACACCTTGCTCGCGCAGGCCAAAGGTGCAGTTTCACACACCGAACATTATGCTACTTATATACATGGCGGTAGGAGCTTATAAACAAAGATGGCGCATTATATTGGGTCATTGGGTATAGCGACAAGAGAGGGCTTGCTGTTTATTTTTCCCTTGTGGTTTGCGCAGGTACTGGTTCAAGACAAAAATCTCTACTGACACAAGAGACGAAGGACTGGTGCCAGAGCCACATCTGGAAACTCAGAAGCATGCGTCTGTACCGTCTGTACCGACAGGCTCAACATGCTCATCTGGTGAGAATTCGCACATATTTTTCTTATTCGTTCAGTTATTGTGCACAATTTAGAAACAGATCGCTCATGTATCGAACCACGTATAGTGATATCAAATATTTAACTCTTTCAGATGCGGCAAACGGTCCTAACAAGCAAATTTGACATAGGGCTGCACTCGAATTACTCAACAATGGAAGACCAGACCAGATATCAGCTTCTGACATCTCCGTGGATTCCACCTCAAGGATACAGATTCAAATCTACGAAAGATTTGAAGCAAAACCGAAGATTTCAGTCGGCATGGCTCGATAGATATCGATGGTTTGAGCTACTCAGACCTTCAACAAGGTGCTTTTGTCGAGTGTGCGTCCTGTTCTGCGGGCCGGAGGTTGGCAAGGGCCAACATGCACGCACTGGAGCCCTCGTGTCTAAGCCTTTCCAGAAATGGAAGCACGCTCTCGAAATCTTTGATGCGCACGAGAAGCACCAAATATCACCGTGATTGTCAACTGGCGGCTGATAACTTTATCCAACGTTCTTAGGAAACGCACCTAGTGTGGTTGATCAGCTGGACCAGGGCAGACAAAATCAAATAAGAGAAAACAGAAGAAAATTGCAGCCTGTTGTTGAGACAGTTCTTTTTTGCGCACGGCAGGGTCTGGCTCTGCGTGGCCATAGGGACAGCGGTCCTCTGGACTTGAGCGCCGTCTCCGCGGAAAACGAAGGAAACTTCAGAGCGCTACTTCGAATGCGAGCCGATTGTGGCGATACAGCTCTGAAGGACCACCTGGAGGGCTGCCCCAGTAATGCCTCGTATTTAAGCCCAGCGGTACAAAACCAAATTATAGAAATTTCTGGCGAAGTCATCAAAGAAAGATTGGTTGCAAAAGTAAACGCCTCAGGCTGCTTTGCAGTACTTGCCGATGAAACTACAGACATTGCTGGAATTGAACAGCTTACCGTTTGCGCAAGGTACCTGAACAAGGATACCGACAACATCGAAGAAGTGTTTTTAGGCTTTGTGCCAATACAGGACCAAAGCGGCAGAGCCCTTGCCGACACAATTATCAAATTTCTCATTGACCTAGGAATTAACATGCAACACCTTCGTGGCCAAGGGTATGACGGCGCAAGCTCTATGGCAGGTAGAACCAATGGTGTGCAAGCCGTCGTTCGCGAAAAATATCCGACCGCATTGTACACACATTGCGCCAGCCACTCCCTTAACTAGTTTTGT
>JABSTR010002291.1:0-25954 GCA_013339765.2 Haemaphysalis longicornis
GGATACACAGCAAGAACAATAACAAACAATGTTTACTTAACGTAGCGGAAACGGGACTTGCCTTCATCAGAGTAAAGTACATGATTTTGCTGTCGCAAACATTCGAACACATTTCTTATATAGGTTTGCATAAAAACTGTGAGAAGGAGTGGAAAATTTTCGGAAATGGAGAGTGTGCATACAGTCACGGCTACGCCTATTTTACAACAACAATTAAAAAAAAGGGGGGGGGGGGCGAGAGAGAGAGAAAAAAGGGGTCGTGTTAACAATGCAGCGTTCTAGGTTGCACCATGACGGGTCTACGTATATCGCGCGCGGGCTGCAAGTTCAGACAATGGGGGAAACTGGACAACCGCGGTTTTCAAAAGAAAGGGAAGAGTATACAGTAAGGTATTCAGTGCAGTGGCTGGGGAGACTGTTTGGGGCGGAAGCGAAGATGGGTGTGCCCCCGCAGATGAAGAGAATAGATAGGGGGCACAAAAGAGCATTTCACAGACGCGAGCAACTGAACAGGAAATGGTAGGGTCACAAAGGTTACATGAATAGATCACAAAGAGTTAAACATTCTTAAGTGGTGGTGGGAACGAGGCCTCCTTCCCCAGGACAAATGGCATTGTTGAGCCGCATTAGGCTAATAAAGCTGCTGTATTAGGAGAGTTTCTGCGAATTCTGATGGGAACTCGAGGGTAGGAATAACGAACATACTTATAAAATTATGAAGCCGCTAATTTTAATCGAGGGATAAGCACGTTAGTTTTCCGTAACTTTCATTAATTCCAAGTGTGGCTGACCCAAACTTATAAATGAGATAAGATTCCCGAACCTCGCGGTCGTGGTGCGTTTTGAAGGCGGATTCTAAAATCGTTGCTTTAAGATGTTCAAATGCATGCCCGGGACTGTTCACATGTCTGACAGGGGCAAATAAGGGCAGCTTTTTGCATGAGAGCGGTGATTATTGAACCGTATTCGGAAGGGCGTTTCAGTTTGGCCGATATATTGTTGCCTACAAACAGTGCACTCTAGAAGATATACGACATTAGCGGAGTCACAGTTAAAGTTACCTTTTATATGTACGTAGTATTTCTGAAGCCATGCTGGTAGCTCGCTGTTTAGTGGTCATGTGTGGGCATACTTTACATCGGGGTTTATTGCAGGGCATGCAGCCAGTAGTTTCCGGTCGGTTGATACGAGAGTTAGTAAGAAAGTCACCTAAATTCTTATTACGCCGGTAGACAACGCGTGGTGGTTCGGGGAATATGCTTTTTAAGCGGTCACTTTGCATTAGGATATTGTGATGTTTTTTTAGCACGGCTGACACTCTTGGAGCGGAGGATGAGTGGGTTAAAACTAAGTTAGTTTGCGGGTTCCCGTTCGGGGCTTTTTTCTAACAGATTTCGTTACGGTCTAATTGGTTGGTCGCACAACAGCGTCGTCGATAACTTTTTCCGGGTATTTTTTATTCAGGAGGGCGGTGTTGAGTTCTCGACAGTTTGAGTCAAAGTCGCTTGGTTTGAGCAAATTCTCCTAAATCGGTGGGCTTGGCTGTAAGGTATTGCTGTCTTGCAGTGTCTGCCTCGGCTACTTCGGAAGTGCAAATACTGCCACGTGTCTGTCGGTTTTTCTATACAGTTAATTTGAAGCCGACCTTGGAAGGTAGACACGGTGACGTCCAGAAAGTTTACACTGTGTTCCGAATAGGAATGAGCAAGGGAAATGAGCATCCGCGGGGGGCACACCCATCTTCGCTTCCGCCCCAAACAGTCTCCCCATCCGCTGAATACCTTACTGTATACTCTCCCTTTCTTTTCAAACCGCGGTTGTCCAGTTTCCCCCATTGTCTGAACTTGGAGCCCGCGCGGCATACGTTGACCCGTCATGGTGCAACCTTGAACGCTGCATTGTTAACACGACCCCTTTTTCTCTCTCTCTCGCCCCCCCTTTTTTTATTTTTTTTTATTGTTGTTGTAACACACGCGTAGCCTGACTGTATGCACCACTCTCCATTTCCAAAACATTTTCCACTCCTTCTCACAGTTTTATGCAAACCTATATAAGAAATGTGTTCGAAATGTTTGCGACAGCAAAATCATGTAACTTTACTCCTGATGAAGGCAAGTCCCGTTGCCGCGACGTAAGTAAACACTGTTTGTTATTTTTCTTGCTGTGTATCCGACTCTTTACTTATATATATATATATATATATATATATATAGTATGTTATATATATATATATATATATATATATATATACAGTCGAACACGGCTATATCGAATTATTGTCTATATCGAACTCATAAATTATCCCCTTGAAAATTCTGTGTAAAAGTATAGGAATTCGTACGTTATATCGAACCGTATTTTTCCCGACATTGGTATATCGAACGCCGCGTAAGCTGGAAGGTGCTCTTCGGCGGTCGCTGCACCCCCGATGAGGTTGAGGAGGATGCCGAGGAATGCGCGGGCATGGCGAAGACTGGCTCGCGGTACTAATCCCCCCTACCGGAACGAATTTGCGCTTGCCCAGTCGGGCCCCGCTACCGGCCGCCCGTAGTGTTAGCGGACGGAGCCAGTATGCTAAATCTCTCTGGGCACACAAGCCCGAACGCTCGGAAAATGTTACAGTGCGAGGTAGGGATGCCCCGACTGCGCACGTCCTTTTTTTTCCGGCTACGTACGTTCCCCGGCTTGCCGAAAAAGAGTTTTTTTCTCTCTCTCTGGATCTGTCTTCCCCCGATGTCGTATCGGGAAAGGGAAGAGGGAACGAAGGCGCTGGCGGCCTCCTTCTTTTTGCATTTGCTGCTGTTGCTGCTGTTTGGCGAGTTGCCCCGCACCTTTCGGAGATCACTGTTTCTCTCGGAGGTGACCATCGCGAGCGCTTTGTTGGAGTCCGTTCAGAGAGCTTTGGAATTGTTACCTTCAAAGTTCTTGTAGTACGTGCGCGCTGTTCTTCTTTCGCGTGCGTGTTGTGCATGGTGTGCGAAGGCGCAGCGTACTGCTGGAATTTTCTAGTTGTGCAGCCTCGAGAAGATCGAGACCAGCGTCTTTAATTTCATTTCCAGGACGAAGAAGCAGGCCAACATCAGCGATTTTTTTCACGGAAATAAAGCGTCCTGCGGCGTCGTGTGTGCGGAATTAGTTGTCATTCTTGAATGCGACGATCGGTAAGTGATCGTCCGCCATAGTGAGGTCTCAGAGCCCATATTTTTTATATCAATTTTTCATATATCGAACTATTTCGCGATCCCCTTGGAGTTCGATATATCCGTGTTCGACTGTATATATATATATATATATATATATATATATATATATATATATATATATATATATATATATATTATATATATATATAATTTATAGATATATATATATAGCAAATCATAATTGGAAATGAGGGGCTCCTTGAATTAAGACAGAAATGAGGGTTGAGAGTCAAGAAAACCTCGTAAAGCAAAGAGGAGGGTCGTAGATCATTGAAACAGATCAAGAATTTCTGAAACACAGAAAGAAAGTGGAGAAAAAACGCCCACCTGCTGGCATCGGAACCACCGACATTGCAGAATACGCGTTCGGTGCGATGACCACTATACGCTACCTCCGGGGCTATTCTCCAATCAACGTTTAAGAGGGTTCAGCAGTGCCGGCCTGCCGTAGACAATACATGGACACTTTCAGAAGCTATAGCGCGTCTAATATTTCGTCTAACCCTATGGGGTTCGTATCAACGTTTTCCGCTTTCAAAAACGGGGGGAAATTGTTGGCGGACAGATTTTAAACTGGGATCCTCGTTTTTTTACAAACGAGTAGTAAAATATGAGCAAAAACTTGGGTTTTCGGGGTTGCCTGTATTTCTGCACGTCGCATTAAAAAAAATCTCCCAATAACAAAATTCTGTTCGCAACATTCCCTCCCTTAGGCTCTTCTGATTGCGTACATGCCGGTAGAATTCTTCTGAGGCGAATAGTTTTAGCGCTAGGCTTTCTGAAAGTTCCGCAGCTCGAGAACGCTCGCATTCAAATTTCGCACTCTTGTTGGTGGCTCCGTCTTTCGTAATCAGGAGGAAACATTATTATGCTCTACCATTCACCGCGTACACGCTGCGGTCTTGCTATGTTACTTGCGCGGATAGCCGGACTTTGGGCTTATGCGGTATGCACGCGGAAGAGCGAAGAAACGTTTGCCGTCACTCATGCGAGTGGCACCACTGCTTTGATTGCAACTATGCATTGCAGCGTCATCTCTTGCGAGCCGGGTTCCACGCTTATCAGCGCGCGGGGAAGAGCACGGTATACCGATGGCGTTGGTCGAAGCGGTGAATATTTTGCTTTTTCACCGAACGACGGCTTGATTCCGCAGTAATGCTGTTTAGTTTTTTTATTATTAAACTCTGAGCCGTAGCAAAGACAGAGCGCTTGTTCGAAGTGACGCGACCCTCAAATCTTGCCGTAAAGCTGTGCTTGTGTCCATTGCATAATGGTGGTGTCACGGTGCAAAAATGCAGTAATATTATTTTTCTTGTAGGCTCGGAGGGGGAAGAGGGCAAGGGGGGTGGTTTCGCACTTGAGCGGCTAAAAAAACTTTAGTGGGGCTTGCCTGAACGGGAAACGCCACCTGACTTCTTTATTTTTCTGTTTGCTCATTAAAACGTTTTGCCTCCTCTTTCGGCTCCTCCTTCTCCTCTCTCTCTCTCTCTCTCTCGAGGTCGCGGGTTCGATTCCCGGCCGCGGCGGCCGCTTTTCTGATGGAGGGCGAAAAAGCAAAAACGCCCGTGTGTACGAGATTTCGGCGCACGTTAAAGATCCCCAGGTGGTCAAAATTAATCCGGAGCCCTCCACTACGGCGGCGCCTCATCGCCTGCGTTGCGCCGGTGGGTTAAACCCTAAAATCAATCAACCAACCTCTCTCTTTCTCTCTCTCTCTCTCTCTCTCTCTCTCTCTCTCTCCCCTTCGCGTAGCATGAGCGTTAGACACTTAGGAGCACCCGTTATTCAGATTACAGGGACAGCTTCTTCTTTATCTTCAACTTCGGCATTACTGCGAACGGAGACTTAGCTTACGCAGCCACTTGCATCTGCGTACGTGTGCGTTAGCGGAGTAATGCGTAAACCCGCTGACTCGTGCGCTAATATGAAGCAGGTGTACCACGTTATTGTATTGTTCAATTAGCGTAGCAATCTTCCTAAATGTCAGGGTGCCTTTATAGAAATCGTAAAATGCAATGTTTTTATTACTTGATTCCTTGTTTATATCCATTCAAGGCGGAAATTGCTGAAAGTTGCAGACGGAGGTAACTGTGCGAGTGCACAGAATGTTCACCTTACTTGAAATTAAGTATATTAAATCAAAAGTATCACTCTCCTTGTACTGCAATTAATGAAAATTCTTCAGGCTGACGTTAATTTTTCTGCAGTTTAAATGTGCCCTTCCAAAATTTCTTCCAAATCCTCCTTCAACCGTTCGATTTTCAGTCCCCAAAGCAAAGAAATGCACGGTGTGCTGTAATATGCACTGATACAGCGTAGAGGTAAGAAAGCCACGCTCGGAAGTTTAGCTTAGTCTCTGAAAGAACGAAATCTGATTTTTCTGTTTTTTTCCCCCGTTTGTTCCTTTCATCTTCTTTTCCATCCCTGGTAGCGCGGTCTTTGTTTAATAGTGACTGTTTTTATTTCCGTTCTTTTTATTACGTTTAGGGTTCATCGCTCATTTTGAACCGTTTAAAGCAGGGATAAACGATTGGTCGTCAATGGCCGTTCACCGGTGTTCACCTTCCTTTATTTTTTTATTTTTTTGTGTCAGTCCACGCACATACATCTTTTATTTATTCTCGCAGTATGGTCAATTTGTGTACAAATTAGACACGAACGTTACAATGTGTTTTCTAGTATCAGCGCATATTACGTATTTTAAAGCGAAGGTGCCACTTGTATGTAATTGTAACTTGTATCATCCTGTTGAAGCGCAGCACAAGACGAGCGACAAAAATGCAGAAGACGCAGATCGCACAGTGTGTCTTCTCAGTGTTCTTTACCCTCGTCTTGTGCTGCGCTTCCACACGTCGTTATGTACCAACTCGTCAAAACCACTACTCTGCTGTAACTCGTATGCATTCATGTGTCTAGTGGGTTCGGCTACAACACCACTTGCTGGTTTTGCGGCACACTTTTGTCGTCAAACCGATTAACGGCTTTATGATTTTAACCGCCCCCTCCCCTCCCCCCCTCCCACATCCAGAATTGTGATGCTGAAATAAAGATTTCAGTGATTCGTATTTGTTAAAATGCTCTGTGGCGGGTACTTGGTTCATTTGCTTTCATTTATATTCCATTCGAGCATGCTCGGCGCATTTTTGTTACAGACGACCGATCTAGACCAACCACCGGCAGGCCACGACGGTGACTTGCTTGATCTTGTCCCGTCCATCATGCTGGCGCCATGGCTTGTAATAACTCAGCTAGGTTCTGTCCTTTTACAGCTACATAAATGATAATATCGTAGTCTTAACACTTTTATAAAAAAAATCCTTAAATTGTATTTTGGATGAAACAGGTTGGAGCTATTCCATATTATATTTCCCTTTTTCCCTTTTTTTCAATCTATTTCTGGTCACACACATGGATGTGCAATTTACGCTGTATTTTAACCTAGGGGATTTGGGAAGCCAGACATGTCCTGCTCAGAGAGATGATTTCGCCTTCACGGAAAATAAGTGGACTTGTTTGTTTCTTTTCGAGGTATCACACATTGCTTCTTATTTTGTGCATGCCCCCATGCACAGCTCTTTGATGTTTTTTTTTATCGCTTACTCTCTGCATTTCATCCGCACTTGGGGCGGCGAGATTCAGTGCCCGTAATCATTCAGATTTTTTAGCCCATTTCAATAACTCCGCCCACAGTAAATACGTTTGTAAATACATCTCTACCACACACGTGAATCTGCCAACATCCAGTTTACAGGGCGGGCCTGTGCCTGATAATGCTACGATGACGCACCCAGATTCCGGTGGCACGTTTCACAATTATCGCTCTCACGCTCTCACAGTTATCGCTCTCACACACACAGAGACACACAGGTACGCACACACGCACAGAAACGCGCACCCACCCACCCACCCACCCACACGCACATTCACACACACACACACACACACGCACGCACGCACGCACGCACGCAAGCCAGAGCTCTTTGATGTTACTTGATGTTCTGTGAGTTACTTTGATACAAAGTAACTCGGGGTGCAAGCATGCCAGGAAAATTTGACGCCAAAGTAGCATCGCGATTTCATGCAATTTATTATCTTGCATTGTATTTTCTGCAGATTCTTCACACTTTTCTTTTAGAATTGCGAAATCAGTTTACCACGGCCATATAACTCACGAATAACCGTTGCGGTCCGGAATAAAGCAGAGTGCTAATCAAAGATTCTTGATCAGTTCGATAGCAAATTCCGTGCCTTGCCTGTACCTTGAAATACTTCATAGAAAGATACGCAGCACGCCCGTCCCACGTCGGGGAACTATACTAATGCAGTGTGGCTAAGGCGCACCACCCGTGTGTACAGGAATAGCGACGTCCCTTGCTCAGTGGAACACCGCCGTGATTTCAGGGTTGCGGCAGCAAAAACACAACTACCCAGGCTACAGTCATCACACAACAGCAACGCAAAATTTAGAAATTTACCCGCCGCGGTGGCTTAGTGGCTAAGGCGTTGCGCTGCTGAGCACGAGGTCGCGGGTTCGATTTCCGGCCGCGCGGGCCGCGGCGGCCGCTTTTCTGATGGAGGCGAAAAGCGAAAACGCCCGTGTGTACGAGATTTCGGGGCACGTTAAAGATCCCCAGGCGATCAAAATTATTCCGGAGCCCTCCACTGCGGCGCGCCTCATCGCCTGCGTTGCGTCGGCGCGATAAAACCCTACAATCAATCAAAATTTAGCGATATAAAAAAGCGCAAAGCAAGCACTCGGGAAGGTTCCCATAGCAACCCTGCAGGACCCGTGCACAACCGGACAGCCTAAACCAATATGTCCATATACCCGTCACTGCGTGGCTGCGACAAAAGCGCAGCGAAGATGCGGGTGCCATCCCAGCCGCTCTTCAGATGGAGGCGAGAAGGAACAACGTCCCCGTGGCGAGATTTCACAGAACGATCTGCAACTGGTTGTAATTCATCCGGAGCCCCCACTATCCCAGGGGGGGGGGGGGGGGGGGGGGGCTTATATCCCAGTTGTGGCTGCAGCGTGTTACAGTCCCAAAATTTCAATTTTTTTAAAGCGTACAGAGCCCAGTCCAGGCCGCGTTGACCTCATGCCCGTACATGGTACACCACGTTCGGAAGTCGCCTTGTAGTCGCAGCGTCAGCAGGCGCATATTCGTTATCTCGCCGCTGCCTCAGCTGGCTGCGATGCACGTCTGTCGCAGCCACGTGAACGCTGCGACTATTGATAACGCTGGGTCATGTAGTCTTGGACAATGCGTGAGACTGCCCCGTTCACGTCATCTGTTACAGTAAACGGTTTATTTTTTTCTTTAAACGTTGTTAACGGAACGTTGAAAGGTAGTTTCAGGAAGTGACAGAAATCTTGCTTTCAGTGGCAGGCATTCAATTAATCTGCATGGGTCTTTCAATGGTTCGAAAGAAAGCAAGAGCGCATCAGACAGGACGGAAAGAGAAGTATAAAAAACACTTGCGCAAGTGTTTGTCAAGTTCACTTCGTGTTCCGCCTGATGCGCTGGTTTCTTTCAAACTGATGTTTTGATGAGCCCAACTTTTCACTCTTGGTTTTGGCGTTATTTTCTGGTAATTACTGGGGTCATTGCTGGAGGTTAATTTTTACCAATTGCTTTCAAAGTTTTTTGGACGTGTCGATTTCGAATAGTGCACAATTGAGTATTCATTGTTCTTTACGTTGTCTGTACATATTAACATTGAAGCTTCTCTTTAACAGCACAAAAAGTGCCCAAAAATATTAATAAATGATCATACATACGTGCAAAATCTTCTTTGTTAGCTGAATTTTTCCGTTTTCATGAATGTTTGGTTTATTTAGGAAGACGGCTACGTCCACGGCCGCCAAGGCGTGCAACCACGCACTATTTTATTTATTTATTTGAAGCACTCACCAACAGTGGTGTGCCTTCTCGGGTGAGGCACTGGGTAAATGAGGAATATAGGGCATACAGAGACAACACATAAGCAAGGGTAGTAAATAAAAAATGGTTAAAAGAAATGTGTGGGGATACGGGGTGTTTCATCGTGACTAATTAATTTAAAAAAAATGGGATTTTGGAAGTAAAGCTGTTTTTCCTGCGCTGAGTGATCAGGGGCCCGTGGTAGGTGCCAAGTGCTATTTATGGAAATAAGTAACTTGACTTGGTTAATCACCGTTTCAATTATCATAAGTTAGGTGCTTGATTGTAATGATTAACTTGTAGAGGATCACGAGTGCATCTCGTATCGATTATTACATTTCCGAAATTGTAACTGCGGGCAGAGGTACAGCGCTCAGAGCCTAAGCTCACCAGATGTGCGTAAAGTGCTCCGGGCGGAAGCTGAGCGCCGCGAAGCTGCGCCCTCAGGCTCATGTCACTCGGAGCTGTACATGCCACACGCACGCCGGGCTTTATCTTCGGCCCGAACAGAGGCAAGGGGCACCTGAACAGCCGAAAAGCATCTGATAGCCGGATTTCTAGGTTACAAAGTTCCCAGTCAGGGAGTTATTACGTCAAAACAATCTTCGGTCGGCCCATGTGGCCACCGAAACAATAATGATAAAAAAAGCCCTCCGGACATTGGGAATGAGCGTCTTGGGTTACTGTGTTACTGGGGGAGGGGGGGAGGGGAGAGGAGGCGGAGGGGGTATACCACTGAAAGTGAAATAAGGGAGGGCATGTTTTGGCCCAAACGGATAACCGTTGGACCACCGTGGTAACGGAATGACTACCCTGAAATGAGAATAGACAGAGCAGAAGACCGCTAGCGCTATGAAAGAATGAAATAAAGAAATTAAGCTTAAATGAGTTATTCGGACAGAGCAATATAAAAGCAGGTGGACTTCCACGGGCAACGCCCTTGATAGGCTGATCATTCATTCATTCATTCATTCATTCATTCATTCATTCATCATACATACATACATACATACATACATGCATGCATACATACATACATACATACATACATACATGTATACATACCTGCGTATGCACATACGTACGTACGTATACTACTCAATGTACGCAGTGTTGACGTATTATGAAAAATTGAGAAAAAACGTGCGATAATTTAAGTAAACCGGCATCACATTTCGTTATTCACATTTAGCTCAATGTATAACATATGACTTTAGCGTTACGGTAACGTTTACCTAAGCTGTAACCTACGCATTGCACTTGTTACATGCGCTTTCGTCGTTCCGTAATATTTATGGTCACAATAATTTGTTATATTTCTTTACAAAAATAAACAATACAACGAAACGCCTCAAATAAGTGTGCTGCGTAGGGTTTAAAGCCGTCTAAATAGAACATCTTGGTACACCAAACACATATCGCGGAAAAGAACAAAAAGAACGAGCTAAGAGAGAAAACGAGCTAAGAGAGAAATCACTATTGTTACGTAGAGCAAGAACAGGTCATAAAAGAGCGTTCAAAGCAGAGCCATGGCTGGATCCCATCCGCAACACCCGGTTTCCCGTTTCACTTCCCATGCTAAAGACACCAGGCAGCTAGCCAAATTGAATTGTCCAAGAACTCGCAAGTCGGCGCAGCAATGACCACAATTACTACCGTTCGAACCACTATGCGCGTAGCTTAGATTGGGCTTAACCGCTTGCATAATAGTGTGATCGGGAAAGTGATAGTTCTTCTTGTTTGCTGATTTTTTATGACGAAATGTTGTCTCGTCGATACTACGTACAATCGTGTACTTTTACTTCAAATCCCATGTCGGATTGTACGAAACTTTTCAAAAGCAATACAGCGGTAATAAATTCCAACTAAGCTGTTCCACTATTCGAGAAATGTTATAAATTATGTTATCTCGATTGCGGAAAATATTAAGGAAGAAATTCGCTCAGAGTACAAATATATTTGCGCAGTGGGTGACAACTTTAGGCACCCTTCTTCACCTAGAAGGGCTGATAAAGCTATAGTTATCGCCGGCACAACGCCGCACAGCGTGATTTTCTCGCCCGCAAGAGATGTGTTTTCAGTTTCTGCTCTGACATTGGTGCGATTTTCTTCATGCGTAACACTCGCAATCGTCGCTGCAGTAATTTAACACGCATAAGTGGGATAGAATTCTCCTTGAAGAAGTCACGTTTCGTGGCTTCCACAGAAGCGCAGCGAGCCAAGCTTCTATCCGCAAACGGCAGGATCGACAACGAATGCTGAGGGAAGCCTGCAGCCCAGTAGTCCACACGCACCCCTTGCCGCTTCCGTCGCTGCAATGCTCTTCTGTCGGTCGGAGCCATGTAACCGCCGCCGTTTATGCTGGCGCGAAAGTGACTTGTGTATACGCGCTGTCGTATTTCTGTGTTCTTACCTGTGCGCGTAGATTGATACCAAAGGTTTAGAAAACCTCTAAATACATTTTCTGTCGCCTTCTTAGACGCTGTGGCCTTATCTGGGGGTCGCAGGAAATGAATGTATCTTCTCATTCGCCCCACGAGAAGCACCCTCCTCGCCCTCTTTGCAAGTCGCCGACTTCGTGTTCTCCAGAAAAAACAACAGCATGCAAAAACGCAAAAAGAAACATCTGGGCCAAGTCATGCCGGTATTCATTCCGCACTGATATCTGACATTCTTGGCCACGATCTTCGGTCGTATCAGGGAACGCTCGTGTCATCGCACGACCGCTTAGTGCCGTCATCGGAGCTATATTTCCTTTCGTGCGGCGGAATAAAGCGTGCTTCGGTGTCCTGGTTGTTTTTACACTGCTAGATTGCAACTACCTGACGCAGCTTTTTGGGGGCAGTACGTGATGCCATCTATGAAGCGAAAAAGTGCGAATCTGAGTTGGCGCCGAACTGCTGAACCCTGTCCTAAGGTATTATACTTCACTGGACCGAGTGGTAGCTAGCGCCACTCAGACTACACGGGGGGAAGGGGACCTTCCTTTAAACCTTAAAAAGAAGAGGACCTTTTTTAACCTTAAAAAGGGACCTTCTTTTTAACCTTTCTTTTTTGCCTTACAATTCTAGTAAATATAAATACCCAAGAAAGTGAGGGAGAACACAGTCGCCCAGATAGCCGAATTGGTAACGCATTCGAGATCAAAACAAAAGGCGTGGGATTGGTCCCCACTCTGGGGGCGTGTTTTTTCTTTCTTTCGTTCTTTCTTTCTTTCTTTCTTTCTTTTCTTTCTTTCTTTCTTCCCTTCTTTCTTTCATACGTATATTTAAAAAAAGATTTACTTGAATAACTGTAGTAAAAAAAGAGCCTAAACATTCCTATGCCTCCTTTGGCATTGTACACTGCCGACCAATCTTTCTGTATTTCGTTGACGATTCCCTCATTTCCTAACTATATAATTCTGCGGAGCCTAGTGAGGGTATCGGTTCTGGCAGCCTTGATGCCAAGGTAGCATAAGAGGGTTTCCCGCCAGTTACCCTCTCATGGCAGGCTGTAGATTTTTCGAGTCACAACCCGGGGGTTGAAAAGAAGGTCTCTTCTCCCCGTGTAGTCATAGTGGTGCTGGCTACCACCCTCAAGCGTAAGATACAGTTCTAGTAAATATAAATACCCCATAAAGTGAAGGAGAACACAGACGCCCTGATAGCCGAATTGGTAAGGCATTCGAGATCAAATCCAGGTGCGTTGGCTCAGTCCCTTCTCTCAGCGCGTGTTCTTTCTTTCTTTCTCACGTATATATAAAAATGTTATCTTGACTAATGTTATGTAAAAAGAGCCTAACAACACCCCTATGCATCTTTGGCTTGGCATTGTAGAGTGCCGACCTATCTTTCTGTATTTCGGCAACGAGCCCCTATATATATATATATATATATATATATATATATATATATATATATATATATATAATATATATATATATATATATATATATATATATATACATACATACATATATATCAATGGCTGTCTCTGTGAGCTGAATAGCACTTGTCGGCAGGAAATTACCGCTGACGGTGTTGGTAAAACCTCCATACCTGGTATGGTTTCATTAGCCCAGAATGAGTACCAAACACTGAATGTGATGTAAACGCCAGTCAACAAATTTCGCAGACAGATTTTTGTAGTATTTACAGACGGCTCGCAAGATAAAACCGACATAGGAGCAGCTTTTATAATTCTAGACAAATCCGGCAAAATAGTAGAAACCAAAGGTTACAAACTTCCGGAGTACAGCAATAGCTTTGAGGCAGAAGAAATCGCGATTTTAAAAGCACTTGAATACCTCCAAACTAGCTTCAAAGAAGGTAACGTACAATTGTATACTGATAGCGTATCAACCCTAAATGCAATTAGCAATGCAAATAATCGGAAACCAAATTTATTTAGAATTAAAAAATACTAAAACGAATAGCAAAACAGGTAAAAATAACGTTAACACAAAATAAAGGTCACAGTGGCAATGTCGGTACCGAAATAGCGGACGAAATGGCTAAAAAAGCAGCAAAATATGGCTAACAATTGACTGGCCTATTTCACTACAATTTATCAAAAAACAGCTCAATATCAACATAAAAAACATTGGAATGTTGAGTGGCAAAAAGAAGGAAAGGAAAGCTACACATTCCAATTGATATAATGTATTCAGAAAATTCCGGACCACTTTCCCACCAACTATTACACGTCACAGTTTATCACTGGACACGGTAGATTGCCGTTGTATTTTCATACTTTCGCCATTGCAAATATAACATATGTAAATGTAACTGCCATCATACAGTTTTGACCACTATTTACAGGACTGCCCAATAATAAACAAACACAGAGAACAACTTTATAATATCCATAGAAATTATCACGTAAGAAGGAACAAGAGCTGGTAAAACATACAAAAACGTTAAAAATTTTCGAAAAATGACCATAGTAATAACGCTAGTATTCAAGAATTCTAACCCCTAAATATATTGTCCCAATTTCACACACATGCAGAAACAAAGTCAGCGGCAATAACCATATAACTTTTAGACCTTTTTATTTTTCATTGCTCTTTATTGAGTCATTTCTGCGTAATTAACTTGCTTAAATACCTTTTTACATTTTTATTCTAAATCCAAACATTCATTTTCAATGTATTTATTTATCCGTTATACCTCGGTGGAACGGGAAGGGTTTCTGTTCATGAGCCCGTTTTATAAAGAAGTCAATCATAACACGCACGGTACAGTATCCCGAGAGGCGAATCTTTTCCCCATTTTCATCTCGCAAAGAGGGACCGGTATAGTGATTTCTAAATTTTCAAAGGCAACGCAACTCTGAGCTAATAACTGAAACACTGGCTCCCATATCCATAAGCGCTTCAACACACATTCCTACCGCTTCTGCGAATAATATGTTTCATGGACGGTCCGGGAGAGTTCTGGTTTCCTGAGTAATGCAGTGCGCCCTCTGAATACTGCAGGACCTAGTTTTCCGAAACCTGGTCAGTGGGACAGGAAGCAGGTCGGAGAGTCGAAAGTGGTCAGCGATACGGCGAGAGATCGAAGTCGCGCCACGCGATCGTCAGAAAGATCGGTCGAGTCGTGAGGAGGCGAAGGACCACGAGGAGGCAAAACGTACCCACTGTGACGAGCGCCATAGAAAAGCGGATGTCACACCGTTGATTAGTCGCCTAACCTCGTCGCTCGTCCTGTTGGCGTCGCCTGTACTAGCGGGAAATGTAGCCTCGAAAACTGCTGTAGTATTAGCAGTAGTAGCCCCGGTCCCGAGGGAAACGCTGGCGTTCAGGACGGACGTGAGATTAGTATGGCTGAGGAAACCGAGCGGTGGAGATTGCTGTCAGATGCCCATGAGAAGACGGTAGTGGGGTAGCTTCCATTTGCATGGGTCCTGTCAAAACAGCATCAGAGTATGATATGGCGTGGATGGTAGCTGGGGTGGGATTAAAAGATATATTCGCCGTCATGGGCGCGAGCTACTCCTTGATGAGGTCCAGAAGGTAAGGCGTTTTTGGGCGACAGTTGTCACATGGGTGATACGGTGAGCTACGGTTTTCTAGCTTCTCTCGAATGATGCTACCTATCAGGGTACGTATGACAACGTCCCCATCCATGCCAATTTACCATGGCTGAGGTTGCAGTCGTAAAGAGTTCAAGTGATCGAAACGTAGGCAGGTTGTCCACACATCGCTGACGCTTGTGGGATTCTGAAGAGCATGAGCGCTAAATCCGAAACGAGAAATTCCCTTCAAGGTGTGCCGCACCTTGTCAGCCTTGAACATGTTTTGTTCCACCATGCGGCATACTGCAGCAACGTCCTCGAAACAAGAAATATATTTTTTTCTTGATGTTGAACGCCAGCGGTTAGCATCTTTCTGGGCCAATATGAGTGAACATACCGGGTGCCGAAGGTCTAGGGAACCTCATATGTAAACGTGGTCCAATCAGTGAGGCGTCTCGCATTGTGCTAAAACCACGTCTGCGCCAACTCGTTCAGAGATTAGGGGACATGCTGCAGCTTGCAAACGTCGTCCCGCCTGTTAAACTGGCTTAACGAGTTGAACTCGTCCAGCCAGTTGTCTACTTCGTACCCCAGAACACCAGCGAAGAAGGGCAAGTCCCGCTGGCGTCTTCTCAGCAACCGTGTCGACGCCCTTTGAGCGGCGGATCCGAAATGGTTTCTCGCTACATTTGTGGAGCTGTTAGCAGGATGGACGGGTCGACCGGAACTGAGCTCCAGTGTTCAACTAGGAGCTGCGAAAGGCAAAGTCACAGTAAAACACCAGCCGTTTATACCGGCTTTCTGAAAGGAGCAACCAGCAGAGCCTCCACGAAATCGCCCCGCCGGTAGCGTAGTGGTTATCACACCAGACCGGTATTATCGAGGTCGTGGGTTCGCATCCCACCTGGTGGGCATTTTCTCTCCACTTTCTTTCTTTTTTTTCCAAATTTTTATCTGTTTCAGTAACCTACCAAATCCACCTTGTTCGAAGTTTTTTCTTGTGTTTTCTTCCATGTACACATAGCTTACTTTCCCCACAAGGTGGAGACTGAGATCGGTCTTGAAGCCTTGCGAACGCGAATGGTTTTTCTGCTTTCTGAGTTGTCAGGTAAATACGCGGCGGGTCTTAGCGTGGGTCTGGATGCTTCGAAGTAAGCATTTCCACGCGGCAGGGTTACTTCCCTTGCTAAGAAAAACGGAAAAAAGTTGCTCGAGAGACATGCCACAGCGTTGTTCTCGGTACACGTAGCTATTTCCTTCCAGCGGCAGATGCTGAGATCGGTCAGGGAAGCCATGCTAACGGAGATGGTTTCTCTGCTTTCTGAGTTGGCTTTTAAATACGCCACTGGGGATTAGCGCGGCTCTGGATGCTTCGAAGTTAGCATCCTACGCGGTGGGGTCACTTCCTTGCTAGGGGAAACGAAGATAAAAAAAGTTGCCCGAGGACATACCACCGCATTGTTCTCTGTACACATGGCGTAATCCCTGCAACAGCGGAGAATAAGATTAGGTCAGGGAGCCTTGCTAATGCGAATCGTGTTGTGCGTTCTAGTTTACTTTAAAATACGCGGCGGGGGATAGCACGGTAATGGATGCTTCGAAGAATACATTCCTACGCGGCTGGGTCACTTCCATGCTAAGGAAAACGAAAATAAAACGTTTGCCCGAGGGACATGCCACAGCATTGTTCTCGGTTACAGGTAGCTTATTTTCTCGCAGCGGAGGAGACTGGGGACGGTCCCAGGGAGCCTTGCTAACGCGAATGATTTTTGTGCTTTCTTCTGAGTTCTCTTTAATAACGCGGGCGGGTAGATTAGCGCGGCTCTGGATACTTCGAAGTTAATATTCCGATGCGGCGGATTCAGTCACCTTGCTATGCAAAACGAAAAAAAAATTGGCCTGGGGACGTAGCACAGCATTGTTCTCTGTACACATAGCTTATTTCCTCCCAGCTGCTGGAGACTGAGATCGCTAGGAGCCTGTGTAAACATGAATGGTTTTCCGGTTTCTGAATTTGTATTTAAATATGTGGCGGGGGATTAGCTCGGCTCTTGATGCTTCGAAGTTAGCATACATGCGGCGGGGTCCTTCCCTTGCGTAGGAAAACGAAATACACAAGTTGCCCGAGGGACATACCACAGCATTGTTCCCTGTACACGTAGCTTATATACCCCAAGAAGCGGAGGCTGAGATCAGTGCAGGGAGCCTTGCTCATGCGAATAGTTTTTGTGCTTTCAGAGTGGCTTTTAAATTCGAGGCGGGGGATTAGCGTGGCTCTTAATTCTTTGAAGTTAGCATTCCTGCGCGGCGGGGTCATTTCCCTTGATTAGGAGAACGAAAATAAAATTGTTGCCAGAGAGACATACCAAACCAAAGTTCTCTGTACACGTAGCTTATTTAATCCTAGTGATTAGAGAACTGTGAAGACAAAGAATATGAACGAGATAGTGTGATAAGACGCGCCTCGGAGCTTGGGAACATGAATGGTTTTTTTCCGGTTTCTGAGTAGGCATTTAAATATGCAGTGGGGATTAGCGCAGCTCTGGATGCTTCGAAGTAAGCATTCCTATGCGACGGGGTTCGCTTCCCTTGCCATGGAAAACAAAAAAAAAACTTTGCCCGAGGGACATACCACAGCCTTGTTCTCTGTACTCGTAGCTTATTTCCTCCCAACGGCGGAGACTGAGATCGGTCCAGGGAGCCTTGCTAAAACGAATGGTTTTTTTGCTTTCTGAGTTTGCATTTAAATATGTGGCGGGGGATTACCGAGGCTCTGGATGCTTCCACGTTAGCATTCCTACGCGGCAGGGTCACTTCCTTCCTTGCTAAGGAAAACGAAAATAATAAAGTTGCCCGAGGGACATACCAAACCATTGTTCTCTGTACACGTAGCTTATTTCCTCCCACCTGAGGAGACTGAGATCGCTGGGAGCCTTGGGAACGTGAATGGTTTTTGCGGTTTCTGAGTTTGCATTTAAATACGCGGCGGGGGATTTGCGCGGCCCTGGATGCTTCAAAGTTAGCTTTCCTATGCGGCGGAGTCACTTCCTTTGCTAAGGAAAACAAAAATAAAAAGTTGTCCGAGGGACATACCACAGCATTGTTCTCGGTACACGTAGCTTATTTTCCCAAGTGCCGGATACTTCTAGCGGTCCAGGGAGCCTTGCTAACGGGAATCGTTTTCTGCTTTCTGATTTGGCTTTTAAATACACGGCAGGGGATTGGCGTGGCCCCGGATACTTCGAAGTTACCATTTCTACTCGGCGGAGTCACTTCCTTTGCTAAGAAAAACAAAAATAAAAAGCTGTCCGAGGAACATACCACAGCATTGACCTCTGTACACATAGCTTACTTTCCCCATTTGCAGAGACTGAGATCGGTCTATAGGCCTAGCAAACGCGAATGGTTTTGTGCTTTCTGAGTTGTCATTTATATAGGTGCGGGTTCTTACCGCCGGGTCTGGATGCTTCGAAGTAAGCGTTTCCACGCGGCAGGGTCACTTCCCTTGCTTAAGAAAACGAAAAAAGTGCTCGAGGGACATGCCACAGGATTGTTTTCGGCACACATGGCGTAATCCCCCCAACGGCGGAGAATAAGATAGGTCCGGGAGCCTTGCTAATACGAATCGTGTTTGTGCGTTATGAGGTTGACTTTTAAATACGCGGCGGGGGATTCGCGCGGCAATAGATGCTTCGAAGAAAGCATTCCTACGGGGCGGGGTCTCTTCCCTTGCTAAGGAAAATGGAAATAAAAAGTGGCCCGAGGGACATACCACAGCATTGTTGTTATCGGCACAGGTAGCTTATTTCTCGCAGCGGAGGAGACTGGATCGGTCCAGGGAGCCTTGCAAACGCGAATGATTTTTCTGCATTCTGTGTTCTCTTTTATATACGCTGCAGTGGATTAGCACGGCTCTGGATACTTCGAAGTTAGTATTCCGACGCGGCGGGGTCAGTCCCCTTGCTATGGAAAACGGAAAAAATTTGCCCTGGGGACATGCACAGCATTGTTATCGGTACACGTACCTTTTTTCTTACCAGCTGTGGCGACTGAGATCGCAGGGAGCCTTGCGAACGTGAATAGTCTTTCCGGTTTCTGAGTTGGCATTAAATATGCGGCGGGGGATTAGCGCGGCTCTTGATGCTTCGAAGTTAGTATTCCTATGCGGCAGGGTACTTCCGTTGCTTAGGAAAACGAAACAAAGAAAGTTGCCCGAGGGACATACCACAGAATTGTTCTCTGTACACGTAGCATATTTCCCCTAAGAGGCGGAGGCTGAGATCGGTGCAGGGAGCCTTGCTCACGCGAATAGTTTTTTCTGCTTTCAGAGCGGCTTTTAAATACGAGGCGCGGGATTAGCGTGGCTCTTAATGCTTCGAAGTTAGCATTCCTGCGCGGCGGGGTCATTTCCCTTGATTAGGAAAACGAAAATAAAAATGTTGCCAGAGAGACATAACAAACCAAAGTTCTCTGTACACGTAGCTTATTTAATCCCAGTTGTGAAGGCTGAGATCGCTCGGAGCCTTGGGAACGTGAATGGTCTTTCCGGTTTCTGAGTAGGCATTTAAATATGCGGTGGGGGATTAGCGCAGCTGTGGATGCTTCGAAGTAAGCATTCCTATGCGACGGGGTTGCTTCCCTTGCAAAGGAAAACGAAAATAAAAAAGATGGATGAGGGGCAACCACAGCCTTGTTCTCTGTACACGTAGATTATTTCCTCCCAGCGGCGGAGATTGAGATTTGTCCAGAGAGCCTTAGGAAGGTGAATGGTTTTTCTGCTTTCTGAGTTGCCATTTAATTAGTGGCGTGGGATTAGAGCGGCTCTGGATGCTTCGAAGTCAGCTTAGGAAAACTAAAAAAAAGTTGCCCAAGGGACATACCAAAGGGTTGTTCTCCGTACACGGAGCCTATTTCCTCTTAGCGGCGGAGACTGAGATCGGTCCAGGGAGCCTTGCTAATGCGAATGGTTTTTCTTCTTTCTTAGTTGGCTTTTAAATACGCGGCTGGAGATTAGCGTGGCTCTGGATGCTTGGAAGTTAGCATTTCCACGTGTTGGGGTCGCTTCTCTTGCTATGGAAAACGAAAAAAAAAAGGAGTTACCTCAGGGACAAACCACAGCATTGTTCTCTGAACACGTAGCTTACTTCCTTCCAGTGGCGGAGACTGAAATCAATACAAGGAGCCTTGTGAACGCGAATGGTTTTTCTGCTTTCGGAGTTGGAGTTTCATTACGCGGCGGAGGATTAGCGCGGCTCTGGATTCATGAAGTTAGGCATTCCTACGCGGTGGGGTCACTTCCCTTGCTAAGGAAAACGAAAATAAAAAGTTGCCCGATGGACAAACTACAATTGTTCTAAGTAAATGTACCTTATTTCCCCCAATCGATGGAGAATATGATCGCTCCAGTTAGCCTTGCTGAAGCGAATCGTTTTTGTGATTTCTGAGTTAGCGTTTAAATACCCGGCAGGGGATTAGCGCGGCTCTGCATGTTTCGAAGTTAGCATTCCTACGTCGCGTGCTCACTTCCTTTGCTTCTGAAAAAAAAAAAAAAGTTGCCCAAGGGACATAGCAAAGCGTTGTTCTTCGTACACGTAGCGTATTTCCTTTAGCGGTGGAGACTGAGATGGGTCCAGGGAGCCTTGCTAACGCGAATGGTTTTTCTTCTTTCTGAGTTGGCTTTTAAATACGCGGCGGGAGATTAGCGTGGCTCTGGATGCTTCGAAGTTAGCATTTCCTTGTGGTGGGGTCACTTCTCTTGCTAAGGAAAACGAAAATAAAATAAAGAGTTACCCGAGGGACAAACCACAGCAAGTTCTAAGTATATGTAGCTTATTTCCCCCCATCGGCGCAGAACATGATCGGGCCAGTTAGCCTCGCAAAGCGAATCGTTTTGTGTTTCTGAAACTGGCGTTTAAATAGGCGGCAGGGGATTAGCAAGGCTCGGGATGCTTCGAAGGTAGCATTCGTACGCAGAAGGGTCACTTCCCTTGCTAAGGAAAATGAAAATAAAAGTTGCCCGGGGAAAAACCACAGCATTATCTAAGTACATGTAGCTTAATTCCCCCCTTCGACGGAGATTATGATTGGTCCAGTTACCCTTGCTAAAGCGAAGAGTTTTGTGATTTCTGCGTTGGCTTTTAAATACCCGGAGGGAAAATAGCGTGGCTCTGGATGCTTCGAAGTGAACATTCCTACACGGCGGGGTGAGTTCTGTTGCTAAGGAAAAGGAAAATAAAAAGTTGACGAAAGGACATACCATAGCATTCTTCTCTGTACATGTAGCTTATTTTCTCCCAGCTGTGGAGACTGAGATCGCTCCAAGGAGCATTGGGAACGCGTATGCTCTTTCTGCTTTCTGAGTGTGCATCAAAATGCGCGGCGGGGGGATTGCATTGCTCTGGTTGTTTTGAAGGTAGCGTTCCTACGCGGCGGAGTCCCTTTGCTTGCTTAGGAAAACAAAAAAAAGTTACCGAGGGAAATACCAAAGCGTTTTCCTATTTACACGTAGCTTATTTCCTCCCAGCGGAGGAGACTGAGATCAGTCCAGGGAGCCTTGCTAACACGAATGGTTTTTCTGCTTCTGAGTTGGCATTAAAATACGTGGCGGGGGACTAGCGCGGCTCTGAATTGCTTCGAACTTAGCTATAATACGAGGCGGGGTCACTTCTTTTGCTTTGGAAAACGAAAATAAAAATGTTGCCCGAGAGACATACCAACCATTGTTCCCTCTACACGTATGCGTATTTCCTCCCAGCGGTGGACACAGACATCGGTACAGGGAGCTTGGGCGAACGCGAATTGTTTTTCCGCTTTCTGAGTTGGCTTTTAAATACGCGGCGAGGGATTAGCGCGGCTCTTGATGACTTCGAAGTTAGCATTCCTACGGGGCAGGGTCGTTCGCTCTGCTTACTAAACGAAAATAAAAAGTTGCCCGAAGGGCAACCCCAGCATGTTCGCTGTACACAGTTTATTTCCTCCTAGCGACGGGGACTAAGATCGGTGCAGGGTGCCTTGCTAACGCTAATAGTTTTTGTGCTTTCTGAGGTTGCTTGTAAATATGCGGCGGGGGATTAGCGTGGCCTCTGGATGCTTCGAAGGTGAGCATTCTACGCGGCGGGATCACTTCCCTTGCCTAAGGAAAAACGATAAATAAAAAGTTTGCCGGAGGGACACCTCAGCATTGTTCTCTGCACACGTACCTTACTTTCCTCCAGTGGCGGAGACTGAAATCGTCCAGGGAGCCTGTGAACGCGAATGGTTTTTCTGCTTTCAGAGTTGGCATTTAATTACGCGGCGGGGGATTAGCGCGGCTCCGGATGCTTCGAAGTTAGCATTCGTATGCGGCGGGGTCACTTCCGTTGCTAAGGAAAACGAAAATAAAAAGTTGCCCGAGGAACAAACCACAACATTGTTCTAAAGTACATGTAGCTTATATCCCCCCATCGGTGCAGAATATGATCGGTCCAGTAAGCCTTGCTTAAGCGAATTGTTTTTGTGATTTCAGAGTTGGCTTTAAAATACCCGGCGGGGAATTAGCGCGGCTCTGGATGATCCGAAGTTAGCATTCCTACATCGCGTGGTCACTTCTTTTTGCGTCAGAAAAAACGAAAAAAAAGAGTTGCCCAGGGACATACAAAAGCGTTGTTCTCCGTACACATAGCGTATTTCCTCTTAGCGGTTAGAGACTGAGATCGGTCCAGGGAGCCTTGCTAACGCGAATCGTTTTTCTTCTTTCTGAGTTGGCTTTTATATCAGCGGCGGGAGATTAGCGTGGCTCCGGATGCTTCGAAGTAGCCTTTGCACGTGGCGGGGTCACTTCTTTTGCTAAGAAAAACGAAAATAAAGAGTTACCCGAGGGACAAACCACGTCATTGTTCTAAGTATTTGTAGCTATTTCCCCCCATCGGCGCAGAATATGATCGGGCCCAGTGAGCCTTGGCAAAGCGAATTATTTTTGTGCTTTCTGAATTGGCTTTTAATTACGTGGCGGGGGATTAGCAAGGCCCTAGATGCTTCGAAGTTAGGTATTCCTACGCGACGGGGTCACTTCACTTGCAAAGTAAAGCGATAATAAAAAGGTGCCGAAGGGACATACCAAAGCATTGTTCTCTGCACACGTAGCTTATTTCCTCCCAGTGGCGGAGAATGAAATCTGTCCAGGAAGCCTTGAAACGCCAATGGTTTTTCTGCTTTCTGAGTTGGCATTTAATTACGTGGCGGTTGATTAGCGTGGCTCTGGATGCTTCGAAGTAAGCAGTTGTACGCAGTGGGGGTCACTTGCCTTGCTAAAAAAAGGAAAATAAAAAGTCGCCCAGTGGGCAAACCACAGCATTGTTCTAAGCACATGCCGCTTAATTCCCCTCTTCGACGGAGATTATGGTCGGTCCAGTTAGTCTTGCTAAAGCGAACAGTTTTTGTGCTTCTGAGTTGGCTTTAAAATACCCTGTTCTATATTTGTCTATTTGGTTTCAGTTCCCCGATCACTGCCGCAGGTGGCGCCAGTGTTGTTTAGGTATATAAGCATGCGCAAGTTGGAATAAAGGGTCTTTTGTTCCGATGGGCACTCAAGTTGTCTAGTCGTTCATTCATCGGCGGCACACGCACCACTACATGGGCGACGAGGATGCTCGTTTAGGAGGGGGCGTGATTTTTGTCATTTTCTCTGACTGGTTCCCGCGCCATGAGTGTTTCCGGACTGGCACCACCGCCCCCGTTCCTGCCCACGCCTGGCCGCCCTGCTGTTGCCTGGCCGCAATGGATCCGCATCTTCGAGAATTTTCTGCTCGCATCTGGTGCTTCGGATTGTGCGCCGGACCGTCGCAAGGCTCTCCTACTCCACAGCCTCTTCGTAGAAGGCCAGCGCATATTTCACACACTACCGCTTCAATCTTCGGCCAACGCTAAGCCCGGTGAGCCAACTACTGATACAGATTCTGGAGCTGTCAAGGACACTTCTCAGACAAAGCAGGAAAGCGTCATCGTACGATACGCTGTCGCAGCGCTGCATGCGCACTTCACGACAACAACCAATGTTGTGGTCGAACGGCACCGTTCCGGTAGGCGCGTTGCAGCAAGTCGGTGAAACAATCAATGAGTACGTTACCGTGTTACGTGAGCTTTCTGCTACATGCTCTTTTCCGTCTCAGGAAGATTCCTTGCGTGACCAGTTCGTTGCGGGCGTATTATCTCGGAAATTGCGCGAGCGGTTGCTGCTGGAAGGGTCGTCTTTGTTCGCTCGAGCTGTACTTATAGCGACGCAGTTTGAGCAGCCAGCCAATGATTGCAAAGAATTTGCGACTGCAGATGTTCTGCGCTTAATGTTCGCTGAAACACCCCTCCACCCGCACCTCTTCCGTCGACCCCTCGGAGCGGTCACGCAGCCAACAGGCCCACTGTTATCTCTGTGGTTCACACCGGCACAACGCTGCTTCATTCCTGCTGCCCCGCCAAAAACAAGTGGTGTCATGGTTGCGGTATTGTGGGTCATTTTCGCTCGGTCGGCAACAGAAACGCCGCTCCGATTCGTGAACTAAACGGCGAAAATTCGATAACTTAAGAAGCATTGAGCATTCTGGCTGTGATGACATCCACTCGTCCCACAAACTACATATCAGTAGCAGTTGTTGAAAGGAAGTTATAACTTTCCTCGTGGATTCAGGGTCATCAGTTTCGATTTTGACGTATGACCTATCTAGGCAGCATTTTGAAGGACAGGAGCTTTCAGCTGCTCAAATTAGACTACTGAAATATTCGAAGAAACCAATTCCAGTGTGTGTGGTTGCTTCTTTGCGGATGTCTCGTACAATAACTGCACAACAGTTCTTATTTTTTATGTCGTTGAACAAGGCACCTCGCTTTTGGGAATCGATGCAATCAGGGCACTCGGTCTGCAGATTGATGGCTCATCACTAGTGCTGCCTTGAAACGACAGCGGTGCGTACTAGCGCTCGAACGAGCACAGCACACCGAGTCAAGGCGAGTCGGAGGAGCCATTCACCTTCCATCAGAACTAGTCGAAGAGTTGGTGCTATTTTTGATCCAGGACTTGGCATCGCAAAGACTTTTGTTCACCGCATCAAAACACGGTCGACAGTTAAGCCAGTTGGATAGAGGCAGGACTCAAACTGTACACCCAAATGCGTCATCGATACGCCGGAGCTTGCGTTCTTGGGCCACAGGATCACTGCAAACGCTATTGTGCGTTGAAGGAAAAGGTTGCTTCCATCCGAGACACTCCAGCGCCCACTGATCCAGCCAGCCCTTCGATCATTTCTGTGATTGGTCGAATATTATTCTAGGTTCATTCCCAACTTCGCTGACATGGTTGAACCAATGCGTGTCCTGCTAAGAAAGGGGCAGCGATTCGTTTGGTCTGACGAGATAGACGCTAGTTTCAGAAAGACCAAAGACGCGCTGGCATCTAGCACTATACTGAGTATGTTCGATACATCTCTTCCAGTCTTAGCGTCGACGGACGCATCAGAGTGCAGACTTGGAGCGGTCCTACAGCATGTGGGCGGACATATACTGCACACTGTCGCTTTCGCGTCTCGAGTTCTTTCGCAAGCTGAGAGGAAATATTCGGTAGGAGAACGGCAAGTGTTGGCCTGTGTTTCGGCGTGCGAGCGGTGGCACGTGTGTACTTGTGGGGACGCCACTTCACGTTGCTCACTGATCATCAAGCCTTGGTGGCATTGCTTTTCAACCCAAGGAACAGGAAGGCGCCCCTTGCGGTAGCGCGATGGACAGAACGCCTACTACGGGACAACTATACCGTCGAGTACTGCAAGGGGTCGCAAAACCAAGTGGCGGACGCACTCTCAGGCT
>JABSTR010002292.1:0-43814 GCA_013339765.2 Haemaphysalis longicornis
GGCGCACTGCGTTCATACTATTCACCTTTTGTGAAATTCGTTTAAAAGTCCTTGACTGTCTCAAAAACAATGCACAAATCCTGACGAATGCCTGTTTTAAACCTGGAAGATGCAGGTTAACCTTGGTTCTTATGCTAGATCGAGAAATAAAAAAAAATTCTTGCCACCTAATCTAGGCAAGCCGAACAGGGCCGATTCCTGCAGTCGGCCTTTAACTGGTGTGTACATTTTTAATTTGTTGGGATTATTCCTCTCTGCTCCCAGGTGCTTCGCACAATCTTGCCTTCAAACTTTGGCTGCATCAGGCATGGTTGCTACTGCTACTTCCCAAGTTCGATGTACGGCCATGCTTACCTTAGTTCCATGCTGTTACAGGTGTGCAATTACACATCAATCTCTCAGTTCCGTACACGTTGCCTTGGGGGTATTACAACATAAACTGAGGAGATAATTTGGGTAGCCAAAATCAGTCTCTTATTACTCTCTAAAGGTCTACAATGCTAAACGATATATCCACTAATTTGCTCAACCATTTCGGTTCAGATATTTTGCTTTTGAGTTCTTTTTGTGCCTTTTTGAAGTGAGCAACCTTGTGCTTGCGGCACACTCTGGTGCTGTAATATAGATTTTTTTATTTATCCTAATTTTCTCCATAAATAACCTTATTTACATAAATGAATATAGTGACAAGTGACATGACAGGACGGGATATGATCTCCAAAGGCACCAGAGCACGGCCGAGGGTGACTACATTACACACTCACACATAAAAATTCCCACAAATTTGAAGTAAAAAAAATCCCATTACAGTAAAGAAACAAGAAAACTTGTAGCTTGAGGGCATGTCTCGCAGTGCGTTCGGAATACAAATGGGAGTAACAACTGGCGGATGCTCAGATATTCAAATAGCAGAAAACGGCCTGGCAAAGAGAATAAGTAGTAACGGAAAAGAAAACAAACAAGACGTTTTGATGGTAGAAATTACCGCAAGTTGTATTTGACGCTTAATCCTTTAACGCCTTGTCCATTCGTATAGCATGGCTGCGTCGGCTGATGGCTTGCCTTGTCTTGAGTTAGATCGCCGCCTGACAACCCGGTTCCAAGGCCTGTCGCAGTCCTTCCTCAGATTGGGCTCCCTGTAGCACACTTGTCGACCAGTTGAGTTTGTTATCAAGGGCACTGAACAGCGTCGATCTATGCCCTGTAGAGGGAGTGAAGGCCCAGCACTAGAAAACAGTCGCAAAGGATGGGACATACCGCTTCCGCCCTTAGGTATCTGAGGCTCGACCAGCTTATTGGCCATAGTGGGCAAAAGAAAGTCTTCAATTTGTACCAAAAATTGTTAGCAGTTTTGCATGCCAAGAAGAAGTTTCAGGCGTCTTCATTTTATTGCACAGGATGCATCCCCTGCTGTAGTGCATAAAGAAGCCCCAAGACTCCTGCCGCGCTCTAACCGCAGCACTCCGGCGTGAAAATGAAAGTATAAATCTTTAGACCCAGTGGACACAGGCAGGGCTGGCACATTTCTCCATGCATTCATGCCTGGCGTGCTCGTGGAAGGTTGCCGAAACAGAAGCGGCGGAAGGACTTTCGTCGAGAACTCTCAGTAAAGCCTTCGTGGCTTAGCGGTGAGGGATACTCTTTTGAAAACTGCTCTTCCAAGGTTGCGAGTGCAGTGGTAACCTCTCTGCAAAACCCGGGTGACTCAGATTGTGGGTACGGCCTTCTGACGTGGTGAGCCACCGGGCGAGGTGTGCAGAGCCAACGCACGGTAAATCCACACGAAGAAAACCAGTCCACCTGGTCGCGCAGTTCAAGAAGCACTGTACGATCAGCTGGAGCTCCACCTTCACCACGGCCCGCTCCTCCCTTCTCGAGACTCCTAAACTGGTTGGAGTGACAGATATGGGTTCGTGTATTGACCGCCAGAGGAAGATGGCCCATAACCGGCGAAAGTGTTTATTGGACTAGCAATGATTGTAGTCCATGCGTGTGCTATAAACGAAAACAGGATACACGTAGCCGTGCAGACGCGAGTTTTTGAGAAATTACAATGTTTCCCCGTCCTCATGGCCGACTTTCCTCTAGGCAGACACCCGTGTTCTCCCGCCATCTTGGCAGCACGCCTCCTTCACTTCAAGATTTATGCTGAGGTAGTTCCAACGCTCTCCTCCAATCAATGCCGAAGCAATGTCGAGGTTTGTAAGCCCACTCACCAAGCCAAGCTCCTTCTGACAAGCCCCAAACGAAGAGACAGTTCTACCACCTGACCTGCCAGGCCGTAGGTGTGGAAAACAAGGACACATCTTCCACATCGGCCATGGACTCCAAATTTTCCCCTCGCCTATACCAAAGCTTTTCATTGTGCATGGCGCAGCAATCATCGCCAGAGTGGCTTAAGTTACTGGGCGAAGACCACTTGTGACATCGGGTCAGCCCTGACGCACTGATATGTGTACTGAAATGGAAATACCAGGCCAGACCATTTAAGACAAGGCTGTTTGTAATGTTGTAACAAGACCATTCGAGCATTACGTCCCCAATACCCACGTTACGCAGAAGCTTAAGTACATACATGGGTCTGTTAACTTTGTCGACAACTTTCCTGAAGTCCAATTGGAGCACTGCCAAAAAAGTAATGCCCAGTGCTGCATAGCACGTGCTCCTCATTCGGTGTAGGTTGGTGATGATAAGAGTGGCTCTTAAAGCCACAGGTCTGAAGGTTCCCTACCACAGTGCGCCTCAAGTTAGTTGGCCAGGATTCTTTGCGCGTACTATGTAGTCAGCTGATAGCAGCGTGATGGGGTGGAAGTCATTCACACCTGAGGTCGATTCTTTTAACAATTTTTTGGTATAAGGTTCACATGACTGCCCTGCACGGATGGCGTGGAGGATTTTCTCTTTCCGTATGTTTTCAAGACCCTCGCTAAGTTCATTTCGCACAGTTCAGTAGAACTCTGCGACTACTCCATCTGGTCCCGGGTATTTGTTTATTTGCAGCTTTTTAATTGTCTGCTCCACCTAGTGAGCCCCCTTATTGTTTCCCCAATATCCTGTGACACTTTCGGTTTTTTGTTGCAGTATTCCCTCTGTGGCGCGGAGGCAAGAACGCCATTGTTTTCAAACTCTTCAATGTGTTTTTAGCAATGCGTTCCGTGTCGAAAGCTTGAAAGAGTTTTGACGGTTGTGTCTTGTTCTCACCGTACATTTCCCGACTGCAGACCAGGGCACCGCAGTAGCGTTGCTCTAGCTCGTTCCTTATTTCTTGTTTTACGAAGTGGATGTCATTATGGAATTCTCCTGGTGGTTCCTACTTGACCTCGATAAGCGCACGAAGGGTTTATAAGTGCTCCGGTCCTTGGCTTACCTTCAGCGGCTCCATAATGCCTATATGTGTTGCTCCGTGTTTCAACTTTCTTTTAAGCTGTTACCAGGCGGCGGTGTCTACAGGAAAAAATTTGAGATCATCTATTTCTTTGATGATTGTTTTCAATATTCCCAGTATTTTTTAGCATGGGGGCCATCATTGTCCAACACCTACATGACTTCGGAAGAGCCAAAGTGCGGCCGAGTTGGACGTCGGAAGTAAAGATCCCGTTGTCGGAAAGGGGACTGATGTGACCTTGTAGCGGGCCAGCTGTGAAAACAAATCACCCAATCGGCCCTGTAACTGGCCGCGAAAATTCGCATAGGGCGTTGTATTCAATTCTTGCTGTAAGGCAGCATCAACGAAGGCGGAGCTTTGTAGTGAGGATTCCAACATTCGCGACAATGGGTCCACCTTGCCTTTCTTCCCTGTGTGGTCCCTTGCTTTTAGGAAGCAGTTACAACGCAGTCACCCCGAAGAAACACATTTTCCGGGGGCTCACACAAGAGGTGCAGTGTTTGTCAAAATTTTGTGGGCCACTGCGACCGGGGCAGGAGCAGGCGCGCGGCTGAGCAGGGGCGCTGCGCTTGCCGCTGTCGTCTGGTTACGGGGCTAAAGAGAGCGAGGGGAACTATCACGCTTCTTTCGTAGTACGCTGGCGCGATAAGTGCAGCGGGGCCGGTTTCTGAGAGAAGGCTGGCCTCGCTTCAGCGCAGGCACTTTGCGCAGCACTTGTTGCTCCGGGCACACTACAAAAGCAAAAGCAAAAGTTCCCCTCGCTCCCTTTAGCCGCGTAACTAGCCAACAGCGGTAAGCGCAGCGCCCCTGCTAGGCCGCGCGCCTGCTCCGCCCACGGTTACCGTGGCCCACAAATATTTGACAAAGACTGTGCATCAAACAACTCACCCCGCTCGGCGGAATTGTTGGAGGCGTAAGTGCCCAGGAAATGGGTGAACTCCCTCCCATAGCATGGACCATGCAAAAGCGGCCATTTCTCGCCGGTTTGCAGTCGACAATTTCGAAAAGTTGTTGCTTCTTTATGAGAATGGCTGAACTACCCGCTCGGACGGCCGCCACGGAACAACAAACACCAATATTTGTTTCGGAAGAACTGGACGAAGTTCTTTTTCTCGGTCGGATTTGAGATTTTGGTTTCCTGTCGGAAGGCGCCGTCGATATTGTGGTCTTCAAGTAAATTGAGTATCGAACATCTGCGCTTTGCGGAGATGGGACTCACGACATTAAGTGTGGCAAGCCTAAGTGATTCTGGTGAGTGGCCATCGCGGTTTAAGGGGGTGAGGAGAGGGCTCACCTGAATGTTTCCCCCCACGCGCCTGGAATCGCTGGTGTACCCTCCTTTTCCTTTGAAGGTGTGCGGGAAGCGGCGAATTGTTTTCTGGTGTCAGGGCGGCCTCGCTGTGGTTCCCTCTGCCAGCTAGTCACGTCCGGGGGAAAAGGTGCCGGGCTCGTCAACGCTGCTAGTATCCGCCGGCGCTTTTGTTCCCTCCGTCTTGTCGGCGGTTATTTCTGCTGCGGGGGTTGAGGGTGTTGTCTCGCACTCGTCACGGCGTGCACGTTTCGTTTGGAGACGTTCGAAGATTGGGGGCCGAGCTCCTTGTTGTCTTCCTTCTCTTCTGCCTTCCCCTCTAGCTCACCCAGCTGGTTTGTTCCTTCAGTGAAACTTAAGCGCAAACTGACACGGGGACTATAGAGGGAAACGACACCAGCGCTTACTATCAACTGGGAAAGTTTAGTGAAACGAAAGCAATTGGAGTAACTGGCTTGTCGAATTACTCAGTACTAATTCAAAGCTTTCAAAACTCCTTCCTTATGGGAATACCGCCTTACTCACATTATTTCCGTAGTTTTTTCAGTAGCATATGGGAGTTTTCATTTTACAGCCACTACAATGGGAGTTTTGGGGGGCCCATTGGTAGTATATTATTGGCAGCGTCTGGAACCCCGCGCGGGGCACGAGATTGAGCCCCCTCGCAACGGTTCCTGCCCCGCTTGACGTCATAACTACGTTATAGTGACCTCATATTAACAGCAATTGTTGTTATATTGCGTAGTAGAATACAAAAAGCACTTTCTTTTACATTTTAATAAAAAATTAGAAAGCTACTCATTTGCTAAAAGTTTTATAAAAGAATTTTTTAGTTAGTTTTTGCGGAAGCCGCCGCTGCTGGTGGTATGTCCAGGTATAGCGTATCCGAAAGCCCTGAATGCCTGAATTTCTTGGGTCGACAACGTAGATAATGCGATAATGCCATGTTCTCTGACAGAGTTGCACTGCTCCAACTGCACTATCAGAATGTGCGAGAACGTTGCCGTATGCGGGGACAAAGCTAGCCTTTCCACACGGTAGCGAAATCCGCTCTCGAGTAATGCTGACCTGTGACCGCCTGCTGTATGCCGACGACATCGCGCAGCCGAGTGGCCCCGTTCGAAAAACCCACGTCCCACGCAAGAAAAGACACCGTCCGAGCGTGATTATGTGAGCCTGCTGCGGCATGTCCGCGCGGCGGCATCTGCTATCAACAGTTTGTACCACGGCAAGTTCAGAAATGGGTGGCGTGAAATCGCGGTGTGTTTTCAAAATGACAGCAGCGCGGAACGTACAGTGCTCAGGACGTAGGCTAGACGCGGCCACTGATATTTTACTGGTCGCATGTGCGCATTACAGGTGCAACCAACGGATAGCTAAGAAAGGTAATCATTGGTGTCCCCACACATGTACCGCGTACAACCAGCACAGTAGTTTCCCCTTTAAGGAGATTAGCAAAGAAGACCCGAAAATCGGCAGTTCGTCGCGCTTTTTGTATATATTTTCGAGTGGATTGAATTGTGGCTTAAAATTGTTTACCTGAAATACGTTTTGTGCGCGGAAAAGTGTGGTGATCATGAGCTTCTTGCATCATAAATGCATGGTATTCAGCGCTTGAAAAGATTTTTCAGAAGAAATTATTGCAGCTGTAGTGGTGAGTCATTTCACTACAGTAAAATGTGGCAGAAATACATCTGCGATAGAAAGGATGTGAAATAGTGAGAACATTGGCAGTCTCGTATACCGTGGCCCAGATTGTTGCTGGGTAGTTTCCATCATGCATTCAGCTCCTCACATTGGCACACACATGATGCTACGACAAATTAGGACCTGGGTCCTCCAAAAGGTACACTATAATTCGCATAACCTTCACGTCTCTGTATATGTGGCAGTATATGCTATGTTGGCCAGATTTTACCGAGTCCCCTTATGCAAAGGGACTTAATTCAGGACACCCAGCCGATAGGGTCAGAGAAGAAGCTGTACAGACGGTAACAGGAAGGGCCGACTATCATGTCTCCAGCATATGAAAACCCATGGGTTCTATGCAGGCTCAATAGTCAACGTCAAAGAGAATCTTAAGATGTGCCTGGAACGTGAAAGCCTCAGCGGATTGTTTGTGTCCATGGGTATAAGCAGCGAGCACACTGCAAATGTAGTTGATAGGCAAAGGTCAAGGCTGTAATGGTGCGAGTTTAACCAGAAGAAATGGTGAAAAACATCCCAATTTCAAACTGCATTGATGTAATATGGTCACGGGTTACGTCATGTGGACGTGCACTGTAAATGCAGTTATCTGTGTGTTAAGTGTACGTTAGCACTCAAGTGATACAATCAAACAGAATGGAGGACCCACTGCAATTTCCCAGTTATGCTTTTTTGCGGTGGGTTAGGTTGGTGGCTGTCAATTGCACAAACAAGATTCGGTGATGTCATAGAGAAATAGCTGGAAAGTGTGGATGGAACTTTCACTGCTCTACACATTTTCTGTGCTATCTTATTTGTTTGAAGTTTACAATAAAATTGATGTCATTTGTTTTTTCGGCAAAGAAGTCTTTTTAATGAACAAACCTTGTATTTTTTCTTCGTAGCCTCTGTAACAGCCTGCCTACTGTGCCCCTAAACAGTGTTCGCTAAACAAATGCCCACTTGCCAGCCAGCTTGAGGGGCTTGTAACTATTTACTAGGACTTTTCATGACCAACATAAATTCTAAGGAATCCATGGTGGTACACTCCAGGGCAGTGCAAGTCAGTGCAGGGCAGTGCAACACAACCAACAGGCTTCATAGGTGGAAACCAGAAGCCCACCCACACAATGCCATGCAATAAGCCAATGCAGCGAGTCTCTTGATTTTTATGCGAGGCATTCAACGTGTGGGTCGACTAGTGAGGTCTAGCTGGCCAGTTTGGGCACAAAATACTCACTTTTGGTATTTCAGACAGCTCTCAAAGGCCTATCTATATGTCTTTGTATTTTTTTGCAAAAAAAAAGTGCAAGCTCACAGTTGGGGATCTTGAAAACATTGTTTATCATCTCCAGCAATTGTGCGAGCCTGAGGTAACCCTGCCTATAGTTCCTCATGTTTGCTAGCTCCCACAGCAAGCACATGAATGCAGTGACTGAGAAAGATGGTGGCCAAAGGGAAAAGAGAGGGTGGTTCCTGAACAAACAGCCCTTGATCATCAAAACAGCAGAAAAGAGCGCTGACGACTCTGAGTCCTCGGCTGGGGTGTCAAAATACCTTCTGGCCTACGCATACAGTGCATTCACAAACTTTTCTCTAAAAATCTTACGATTACACACACTCCCTCCATGGAACGGATTTGTTTCCGGCAAGGTGGTTGAGTTAATATTTGTGATTAGTAACAACATCAACTCGCCATTCGTCCCTTTCATTTAAGATGCTTCCGAGCTTCACTTTAAAAGCCCTGCTTTTTCTAATTTACATATAAATGGATTGATTATGGAATATTCTATTTACCTCATCTCTTATTTACCTCTGCTAAAGGTGCTGTGTGGGGTACATTAGGCTCAGTACTAATAAACATAAAACCAGGGCAAGTGAAGTTTCCCCTATTGTTTCAGGTATCCAAACTATTTTAAATTTTTGTAAGCATTCTAACTGTCTACCAATACTTTGGGGGTAACTCAACTAAGCTCACCCTTTTTTCCCATGCCTTTATTATTGTTGTGCTTTACAATCACATTCCCAGCTGGAACATGCCTGCTGATTTAGGGCCCAAACAATTCTTTTGCTATTTCACACGATTGCAGCTGTATGAAACATTCTTTTGTTTAGTTTTAGCCTATGATTTCTATCAGGCCACTTAACTAGCCAAAACCATATTAAAACATTATTTGCAATTTATAACAAACAGTATTCTAACATTTTACATAAAATATTTGGTTGCTACCTCACTTGACGTTTTTGTTACACCGCCAGCCTGGTTCATATTTATCTAGGTATGAAGGACATGTACACAACAAATGCCTTACTGCAATGCATTCACATGCCCGTCTTACAGCAAATCAGCAGTGACAGAAGTCACACGTTTTGGCTTCTCTGCAGAGCTTTGCACTCAAGCAAAAAGATCGCTTGGTTGTTTGGCTTTTCTGCAGGACTGTAGTGTAGTGCTAGAAGGCATCACTTGCTTATTTTGCATTTTTTTCTGTGTATTGTGCCAAGAACCCTTGCGTTTTGTTTGGAAAAGGAACTTCACACCACAGACTGTGTGGAGAAAGTAGAGCTACTCACTAACTTTTTTCACAGCCTCCGTACGGAATTTTGGTAGAATCACTTGTAATTGACAAACACCATGTTTGCTTTCGGTCTGAAGGTGTGAATCTGAGAGAGTTGGTTTATATTTTGGGGAAAAATACAGCGACAACAACAGTACTGAAGTACAAGGAAAGGTGCTGTGATGAACAGTGTCCATGTGTTCGCAGCTTTCTGTCCAGTTTCTTTCCCGTGTTTTTTCATGAAGACTTGCTACAGTGCCTGATCAAGCCTGTTTTTGTGTAACAAAAATGTTGATTTGATTGATTGTAAGGTTTAACGCGCCGACGCAACGCAGGCGATGAGGTGCGCCGTAGTGGAGGCTCCGAATTAATTTTGACCACCTGGGGATCTTTATCGTGCGGCCGAAATCTCGTACAAACGGGCGTTTTTGCTTTTCGCCTCCATCAGAAAAGCGGCCGCCACGGCCGGGAATCGAACCCGCGACCTCGTGCTCCGCGTAACAAAAATGTCAACAGCGAAGCACTTATCAATGCTCACATGCTGCCCCATTGACACCAAAGCATAAGTACGTTCATTGGAGTCATTTTATTGTTGCAGCCTCCCAGGATACATACAGCTTTCAGCTATACTGCAATATTCGCAAACACCAATAAAGACATTCACGTCCACATAGGTGTCCTTGGCTCCAGTTCCTGCACAAGGTATTAAGTACTCTCGGGAGAGGGTAATGTCAAGCTGTACAAGAACCATTCCCTCGTAGATGTGCTCCATAAACTGTTTTTTAGGCTTGTTAGCTTAAAAAATAGTTTCAGTGGCCTTTTTTTTCAAGCTAATTACCACCACCAGAGAATGTGCTTTCTAGCAGTTGGGCTCTGCTGGGTATGCATCGTTGCTAACAAAATATGGGACACTGTATTATGGCCCTTACGACCAAGCATACTCACTTAAGCAATTAGCCGAAACAGTTTTTTACACAGCACACAGTCAAAAAGCAAAAGAACATGAAATATCTCCTTGCAATTAGAAACTTTCACTGTTTACCCCCCTCCCCCAAACACAGAGCAGACAATTACCAGCTGTGAACACAAGTATTAACATCAAGTTGAATTCCACAGCCTGCTCCGGATGGGTACATTGATGTCACAGTCAATCAGAATTCGTGAATCCACTGTAAGCCTTCGATAGAAGCGGTCACCATTACTGGCCATCCAACTGAGTGGGCATGAAAGCATTGTTGTTGGTTATGTTGACTTCCAAGCCAAACACGAGTGAACAAAAAACTAGCGAACCAAAATACATAATCAGAAGAGATGCAGGATCAAGTTTTGTTGACTAACCGGGTTGAAGAAGGCAGAAGGCACTGGGGCAAAGGTTACGGAAATAAAATCCACGCGGTAATTGTGAACGAAGTTATGAGACGCTGCCAGACGATCAGCTGGTGAGGAGGGAGGGCTATCCTATCTTCCTTGCTACCTCTTTACTATAATTGAGCAGATAACAACCTTTCAATAAACTTGCTAGCTGGCAGTTCCACGTACCCTATGTAGAAAATTTCAAGGTAGACAAAACGTTTCCTGTGCATTCAATAATGGCTGCCTACAGATTGCTTGGAATTCGCAGCTCGTTTGAAGTCTTGCATATCATGAAAGCACAATAGTATTATTCGAAGCAACAAATTCGAAAAACATAGATGAACGACAAGAGTCACTTGTTTACCTTGAGCACACCAAACTTGAAAGCACTATTTAACACAAGTGTCAAGCTTGGCAAAAACGGCGATCTTATCGGCTTGACTTCTCCCCGAACTTGCACATTTGGAGCTTGAGCCTCCTTGCACAGGAAGCCAGCCAGTGAGCGGCTGGTTTCAGCGATAGCTGAGTACCTATGCTGCCCATGGACGGGCGGCTGCTGGGCTCTCCCATTCACCAGGCCACCCACTAAAGTGGAGCTGCGCTCCCTGCATGCAGCGTGCACGGATCATTTCCGCGGGGTAGTAAGGTTTCTTTAATGCCCCGCGAGAAAAATTGCAGAACAGGCTACATGCAAGGACGGATTGCGTTCGACGATGCTCTGCGCTACCTGACGATACTTGATTCGTGCACACTGACGCCGCTGACACTGCGTCGCTCGCGTTATCACGTCATCAGTCAGCTACCTCGTTAGCCACGGCACAAAGCGCTGGAAAACTGATCCGCACGTTTTACGCCAGAATCAAAGTACAAGGCTTGGAATGCAAGTAGCGATCGGAACAAATACACAACGAATGCAGGAGCATAAAGCCGATGGCACGCGAACTGCAAGACAATATCAAGCTAGCAACATATTTAGCGGCAACAAAAAGAGCACGGAAAAAAGCGGGCCGAAGCAGCTTGCCAAAATAGGATGCGTTAGGCTTACCAAGACTAGTAGCAGCAAGTTCACGAAAAATACTCAATAATAATTGCAAACAATCCTCCCCAACAGAAGAAAGCGCCGCGAGGGCAGCCGCTGTGCAAGGCGATAAGGACGTAACACTTGCGCAGGCTTGCGGTTGGAGCCAAGGCCGGAATCCCACATGGCGCACACACGCCGTCAAACAACGTCTTCAAATGTAAAAAAATAAAATTAGTGACGTCACAGGTAGTCACGTGACTAGTTTAGTCTGACGTCACTTCTGCGGGGCAGGAGCCACCGCGAGGGGGCTAGATCTCGTACCCCGCGCGGGGCACGAGACTTACCCTATATTATTTCCTCCAACAGGGAGTTTTCAGGAGGCGCGTTGGGAGCAATGCCGACCGGCATTCAAGGTATTTTTTCTGTTTTGGAGCGTTTGATAAAGCGCTTTAGAGGACATCATTACCGCATTTGGGAGTTCTTAATGAGCGCACAGGCCGCATTTCTGTTTTTCGTTAAGGAACAAGTAATTTCTACTCTGTTCCAGCTGAAAACGTTGAATGGCAAAACGTGAACATTTGTTTTCCGCACACAGTCAAATTATTGCATACGAATTACATAAATACGGTACACGTGTGGACGCGTTAATAACCCAATAAAAATACACTAAATCTACAAAACATCGAGAAAACATGGTATCTTGGTAACAACTTTATACACTGCAACACTCCTCAACGAAAAAATGTCAGCCATTCGCGAACAATGAGGTCAGCCCGCGTCGATGCGCTGTTTGCTTGCACTTGTCTCCCAAACGCTAACGTTGCCCCGCCTCCTGGCACGTCCCCAGGAATCCACAAAACAGATGCATTACAGGGATAATGAAATGCTTTAAATATAGTGCAACAAATACAGAAGCATATTCGGCATCCGACATGAAAAAAATGAAGAAACGGCATTGTAATGGCGTCGCACTTGTCCCTCTTGTGTCCATTCATGTGTGGATGTTTATTTAAAGCTGCTCAAAATTTCACTTCCGTCCGAGATGCCTGCGCTTACTAGTTGGTCAAAACGGAATGCTGTTCGCAAGGGAGCACGACCTTTGGGGCGACCAACTTCTTAAAATGCTCCCTTTTCCTCTACCTCGCGGGTAGTGTTCTGGGAGGGAGCTTCAGGTTTTACCACCTGAACTTCCCCTCTCTCTTGAAGCACAGTTACGAAAAAAGTTCAGTCAGTGTCATGCTTGCACCCCCCCCCCCAAAAAAAAAAAAAAGAAAAGACAAAATAAGCAGTCGTCCGGCGAGCCTACAGAATGCTCGCTCGAACAGCGTTCGCCCGTTATTGGCGGTGAGATGTTTGAGTGGCGCACCCTGGCTCTGATGTCAGCTTAGCGACTCGCGCCGCTGCTACACTCGCTTCGCTGTGGTCCGCTTGTGAGGGGCAGCAACGCCTAAGCGAAAAATCACCCGCTGTGATCTTTAAGGGCATTAGAAGGCATATTTCCAGTAATTCAGTTATTTTTCCAGCTTCTGACAACTCTTAATAACGTCAAGCTGTATACCTCACAAGTTTGCAACGAACGAGGAGAGACAGATCAACTTTCTTCATAGCATCGGTCGATAATCGTGTGTAACTCGTCCTTTCTAGCTTATTTGCGAGGTTCAGTGCTCAGAGCTCCTCGATAAGTATGCAAAATGCGTAGGCTCTCCTAAACTATTTTCGAGATGCTCTTATGAAGACCCAACAGTGTAACGCTACGCACCAAGCCGCGCGTCCTTACACGCGCATCGCAAATCAGGAAACAAAGCGGGTGTCTTCTATTTTTTTCGTTGTTGTTGACTTGTATCAGGTGAATGTTTTTTTGTGTGTCCGACGCATTAATTTTGCTGCACCACCACACACGTCTTATTAGGAGATTTGGGGCGCACATAGTTCGTGTAGATATTTTCTTCAGGCTGTAAGGCATACATTCCCTTCTTCACAAATTGGCTTTCGTTATGGCCGCGTACAAGAATGGGCATGTACGCAGCGTGCGTTGTTTATTCACAAGCAAATGCAATGAGAAGGTTTGTGCTACGCCACCGCGAAACGGCGCAGACGACGTTGTACAGAGTACTCGAAGGCGACTTTTCCGCCCCGAATTGCTATCGTAACTAACGAACTGAACCTCAACCCAAACAGTTATGACATGATTACAGTGTTGAAGGCTTGATATACTCGCTAAAAACGCAAGAAATAGTGTACGTGCCGGTTTTCAGTAGTACGAAGAATCATGACCGATGAATATCTCCAAGCAGCTATTTATGGTTTTCCAACCCCTTCAGGCGTAAAGAACAAATCCTGGCCTACTCGGGATGATCTTTCACGAACTGAAGAAAATGACTCTTACTCTCTATCCTGGACTCAGGAACCCGCCCACTAACCAGCTAGGTTTTACTGCTAAAGTTTTCTCCTCGTCGTCCTCCTCCTCGTACTCTTGAGTGCAGTGTTACTATAACGCATATCTGAATATTGGGAAGGCATGGTAGTCGGAATTGTACCGAAATGTCCCTCAAGGTATGAAGAAATATATTGTTACTGTATTTTACCGTACACGTTGGCCGTTTTGTTCAATAAGCCTCCATACTTGTTAGAAGCCTGCACCAGCACGCGCCTATACAAACCGTAGGTTATTTGGAACTCAACCTACATTTTTTGCTCCCCACAGTGCATGTCGGCACACTTTCATGCTATGACAACTTAAAGTGATGTGATACAACACTTTCGAGCGTTAGGCTAGGTGGCAAAAACTGTTTTACCTTACATACGATTACCACGAATCGTAGTGCCTTCTGCCAAAGCCGAGAGCCTCGAAGGCCTGGAATTCGTTTTGTTCTTGCATTTTCACTGTTGTCGGTTTTTAGATTCTTGATGTTCCATTTGTTCGAAAGATTTCTGAATACAGAAGCTAACGCCTGGCTCCAACTCTCCGCACAGGACTGGCTTCGCAGGAATAGGGCCACGCCGGCAATGTTTCTTCCGAAGCGGTGTCGAAAACTATCTGTAAATCACGCCTTGAGCTAGTATATGCGATTTTAGGTCTTTTATTAGGATAAAAAGTTGCGCATACGCAAAAACAGGTGCGGTCGAACATCAAACGTCAACGGAGCGCAAAGAAACAGCAGGTAGAGCGAGCCCGAGTGAAGCAGACGACAAATGCGAGAATCCCTAAGCCGACGTCACGAAGACGCCCTTCGCAGCGCCGCCCGTGGTCACGCTCACCGCCAATAGGAGCGTGCTGATTTTATACCAGGCTTCCAATCAGTACGGAGCCTTACTGAGCACAATGAGTTACGTGTACAGAAAAATACAGTAAAACTATGTTTGTTCAGACCTGGAGGCATATTTAGGTACTATTCCCTCAGCCATATGTTCACAATATTAAAAAATGCCTTACAGTAAAGCTGTAGACAAGCGGAGGAGTAGGAGGAGGAGGCGGAAGAGAAAACTCCATTTAACAGTGAAATTGAGCCGCTTACTATGCGGTGTCCTCAGCCAAGAACTAGAGAGTATGAGTAATTTTATTCAATTCATAGAACACAATCCCAAATATAGGCCATGGAGGATTTATTCTTTACGCCTGGAAGGGTTGGAAAACAATAAAGAGCTGCTTGGACATACTCATTGGTTTCGATTCGTGTAATCTGTGCAGGTATAATATTTATTGCGTTCGTTAGCGAGTATATCAAGCTTTCAACACCGCAATCATGTCATTACTGTGTGGGCTGAGAGTCAGTTCGTTATGATAACGATGGTTACCTTCGAGTACTCTGGACAGCGTTGTCTGCGCCGTTTCGCAGTGGCGTAGCAGAAGCATTTTCATTGCATTTGCATGTGAATAAACAACGCACGCTTTAGATATGTACCATCTTGCAGGCAACCATACCGAAAGCCAATTTATGAAGAAAGTACTGTACGCTTTACAGCCTGAAGAAAATATCCACACAAACGCTGTGAACCTCCGAAACACACCCAAATTTCCTAATAAGGCGTTTGTGACGGTGCGAAAAATTTAATGCGTTGGGCACAAAAAAGAACATTCATCTGATGCAAGTCAACAAGAACAAACGAAATTGAAGACAGCCGTTTTATTTCCCGCTGTGCGATGCGCGTGTAAGGGACCGCTGCTTGGTGCGTAGCATTAGACCGTTGAATCTTCATAAGAGCATCTCAAAAATACTTTAGAGAAGCCTATGCATTTGGATACTCATCGAGGAGCTCTGAGCACTGACTCTCGCAAATAGGTTAGAAAGGACGAGGTAAACACGATCGAGCGATGACCGATGCCCTGAAGAAAGTTTTTTAAGTGCGAATGCACTTTATAAGCGACCCCGAACCTTCCGCCGTCCGCATAGCAACAGCTGCGGGTGCGCGCGCTTTTCGTCTTCCTTAGCAACGGGGGGAGATGGGCGCGCGCTGCCTGGCCGCTGACATGGCACATACCCACGTGGGAGATTGGCCAGGAATAAAACTCCCAGCATTTCCCCGAGGGTGAACATGGTTAAGTGCGAATGCACGGGGTGATGCTATGAGGGGGGTAAAGTTAAAATCCGTTGGCATTCGCCAGTGAGTTAACGTAAACTCCCCCGTGTGATCACATTGCGATTCCCAGGAACCATTAGACTGTAAGGCACCATACTGTGAATTAATAAATAATTTAAGTGCGATGCACTTTATAAGCGACCCTGAATCCGCCGTCCGCATTGCTCCTCCTCCTCTCCCCTAGCAACGGCGCGAGGAGCGGAGAGGAGCGTCTGTAGCAACGGCGCAGCGACGTCACACCCCACGTGACCCGCGCGCGCTCCGCCTCCCGCGCCGTGGCTGCGCGCGCCCGCGCCGGCTCCCGCACCGCTCCTCGCGCCGTGACGTCACACTCCCACGTGACCGCGCGCTGGCGCCTTTGCGTCTGCTCCCCCTCTCCTCGCGCCGTGACGTCACATGCTCTGCAGCTGGCGCGCCTCTCCCCCCGTTAGGTTTGCACTCACCCTCGGCGCGCGCCTCTCCCCTCGCCTGACAGCTCCCCCTCGCCGGTACTGCGCCTCTCAAGGCGATGGCACAATTACTACGCCGTGTGCTCTCGGCGCAAGAAATGCATTCGCTCTTCCTCACGATTCCCTTCGGAGAGGTGGGGGCAATTTTTTTCGCTCTCCTCATGCGTTGCAAACATGTACGGGATACAGCTTGAAATTATTCAGAGGTATCCGAAGCGTGTACAATAACTTAAAGGGACACTGAAGTGATTTGTAAACATTGCGGGATTACTAGCGCAAATTGTAGTTCGGAGTCCGTAGGAATTGTTTCGACCATTCTGGCCGCGTTTACGCGAATTTATTTAGTAGAAAAATCAATTCGAAAATGCTGTCCTCCTCTCTTTACGCTCGCCCATTTTCTGTGGCGTTTTCGTGTGACGTCAGCAGGAGATGAGCTGGAAAATGGCTGCGCTACTGCACGGTTCGCCGACCAGCCGACCTACCGATCGAGTCAGTCGGCCCAGCGTTTCGTCTGCCGGCCGCCGGCGGGTCGTCGCTATTCGCTCGCTCAATTGAAACTAAGGCACAACACCTTTGTGAATGAAAGAATGTGCCTTTCCTTGCTTTGTTAGTTTGTACACTGTGTCAAACTCAGAGTCCGGGTCGCTCCACACAAGCGCTGCACAAGTGCACATGCGACGCTTCGCTGACTTTACGCTAGTAGGAAAATCTAAGGCCAATTGAAGGCGGGAGAAGAGTCAGCGAAGTCAATATAGGTACTAAGAAAATAAAATCACCTGAAACTTTTACCGTACAGCGCAAAACTAGGGAGCAGGAAGCACTTTTTGCGCTGGGTAAACAAGCACAGCGGTCAGCAGCACGACCGCACATCTGCGAACGCTTTTCCGTCAAAGAAATGGAATTGCTAGACGTGAGATATTGTGGAAGTTTGGGGGACAATTACTGCAAAAGTGATATACAACAAATAGTCACATAAAGTACTTAAAATGCTTAAAATAAATAAAAGTGTAAACTGGTCATACATTATAAACCTTATATATCCAAACCGACCAGTGCCGGCTCGTGGCCTAGCGGTCTCAGGCGCTGGATTTTGTTTTGAAGGTCGGAAGTTCGAATCCCCGAGGGTACAGTGTTTTTTTTTTTGTAAGTTGATTTTTTCGTATGCGGCCGATGTTTTCTGAACTGAGTTCACCATTTTTGGCCGTAACTTTTGAACTGAGTTCACCATTTTTGGGCCGTAACTTTCACTGCTCCACGAGCGAGATCGCAGAACGCGCGCATACTGACAATGACGCGCTAGCGAGTTCTCGTTGGCGTGCTGTTGCCACAAGCACCGACTGCTTGCGGGCAGTGGGCCCAGGCCTGAATCAGCACACCCTTGGCCTGGTGCGAACTAGCTTTTTACGAACAGACATGAGTGAGGCAAGCTCCGAATATGCGGGGAAAGCGCATGGCATTTGAGAGTCTGCGGTGACGCGGAGGGCGTTCATCCACTGCGTAGGCCTCGTCTACACTGTAAACGCAAACTAGCCGGAAATGGAGTTTTAATCAAGTAATGTGCCCTGAAAAGTACCTATAGCAAAAAATGTACTCCCTAGGCATGATCTAAAGAAGTGGACGAACCTCCACGGTAGTACCGTTGCCCATCCGGGTAGCAAAAGGGAGGATTTTAGAACGACTTAACACCATTTGTGAGATGGCGTTCGGTTCCTTGTATACTACCACGTCCACAATAAACGCCCTATCTGAGGTAATCATCTCAAGCGGGCGGTCGCCATGTTAGTCTTCTGTTGTCTCCGTGCACCAGCACTTCAACCGTGGCCTAATGCTAATTAGAACGAGTAAGCAGGACGCGACGGTTGCACGCAGCTACAAAACCAATACCGTACGTATACCCGTATAGATGCTTCAACCAGCGCGATCACAGGCAGAGAGCGCGGCCGTGTTGTCTCAATCTGTTTATTTTGGCGATAGGTGGTGTCAAACTCTGCTGCTAACGAAGAGGCAGTTCTCGCCGTTGCAAACAATTGCAACGTTCATCTGCTTCGCTTGCTTGCGCATACATAGACGATTTAAATTCTGTGCCAGCGCGCCAACGCACCCGACTGCAGCGACTCAACTTGCCCTGGCGGCACGACTGGCTGCCCGGATGTAACCAACCTCTGTGCTATCAACGCAGCGCGGCCGGTGACTCGGCGCGGCCGGAGCTTCAAGCCTCGCCTTGGGCCGTCGTTTTTTCTTATTTGTGAAGGACTAGTAGTGCCATTTGGTGGAAAGATTTTCATGTGCCCCTGTCACACGAGGAACGGCCGCAAACAGCATTTGGATACGGCGACAGGTGTGGACAGCTCGCTGGTAAGTGGTCTTTCATCAGTCGATGCGTTTGTCAAACGTTTGGATAGGGTTAACAGCGAAGTACCCGGGTACCCGTGCCGCTCACCGCTCGTACGCGCACGGGCAAAGAAAAAAGCGCACACTCGTATTATTTTACTTGTTTGTGGGTTTTGGGGTATGCGTTCGCATTCTTTTGTAGGCTGGTTTGTAACAGGTAATTCGAGGTAAAATCGTTTGTCGCGCGCGGCGTCGTTTCAAAGCAACGTGACGGTTACTTCGTGCTGGCGAAAATCAGCGCAGTCAGACGGAAGCGGTAAGGAAGGTAGAGAGGTCGGGAAAGAGGGCGCTAATATATAAAGAAAGCGTAATGCAAGACGAGAAATATAACACAACCCGCCTGCATTTCTCCGAACTTCAGGACAGAGCCGCACACGGGTACGTTGTCACAAACTCGAGCGTACGACGTCTAAAAGTACCGTATATATATATTTTTTTTTTTTCATTTTTCAACGTGACCTGAGCCACTTATCTTCTCATTGCCGCGCATGCAGACCTGATTGTGTCCCTGTGTTTGAGCGCACAGCCATCCTTTTGCGACATAAGAACCAGCAAACGCGAGAAATTGTAGAAGCCAGCCACATCAGAAAAGCTGGTTCCGAATGTATCAGTCATCCCTCTATCGCCCTGCTTAATCGAGAAGTCGCATATTTAGACGCACATTGAGCGCTATTTCGGTGCTTCTGGGAATGCGTGTTGGGGGTGGGAGGGGGTCTTAATCCATGTATGATGCGGTTATCTTTGCTGATTTTTCGCCTTTCGTGCGCCTCAAAGTTCGTTTTGTGGTTTTGTTTACGGTTTTTTAGTATTTTCGGCTGAGTGCGCCGAGAACTGTGACGCATTGGGGGCGCGGCAATTGGGCGCTTGGGCATATAAAGCTTTGAATTGTGCAATAATAAACTAGTTGCGAGTGTGCGCTTGTGCCGTCTTCATGTGTTCTTGTCCTCGTTAATTTGCGCGCAGTTTATTTTTCGCAATGCATAATTACCAACTCGCCCAACTCGCAACCCTTTTACAGATCCTATACTCCGTAAAAATGAGTTGCCTGTCTTTTAGGTACGGCAAAATCTCGCGCAGCGCATCATTCTGCCAGGGGGCCATATCCTAATGTCAATGCACACACTATGAAAGCAGCTTGCACTTAATGCGTCACATTGTCTGCTGATAAGCATTTTAGATTCGCCCCTCTCATCATCATTCACTTCGTGGAGATGGCGGGATTTTCTTTCATAGCTTGTTGTCACTGCAGTAATTAATAGCAGAATCAGTCCTACAAATCACAGAAACGGTTTCGTTTCACGTACAAACACTAACACACTTTGCACCACACGGAGGAACAATCGGTTGCAGTGATGAGGCATAAGGGTAACTTGTTGTTAAAGGGTCATTGAAGACAACCAGCAAGTTGATTTCAAACGGAAGTCGGACCTCCGCATAGCCATTTCAGCATTGATTTAGTGCCAAGATGCCTTAAGTGCTGAGAAATCGCTGTTCAACTGCTCATCAAACGTGACGCAAACACGACTGCAGTCGCTGTTTGCATCAGGATAAACCGGAAGCAAGTGAAGCAGCGGTGATTAATAGCAGTATACAAGCAACTGAATACAACATTACCACGTACCAAGCAGTTTGGTCAGTTCCGGTCAAATCGCTCATGCTTCCCCAAACTCCCCTGTCATTTGCCGTTCGAGACCACTAAGCAAAATGTTTCTCCATTGGACCTGTGTGATCAGTATTTACGCTTCACTGAAGAAAAACATTGGCCTTTTGAGGCCTCGCAAGTTTTGGCGTCGAACGATTTTCTCATGCGTAGCTCGCATGCTCCCTTGGAAAGCGGTATGCCACCCCAAGTATGGACGAGTACCACCATCCAGCGGCAGCCAAGAAAGAAGTTGTGCGCGTCAGGCCACTTAAGCCCTTCCGGTGAAAACGTGTTTTTGCTAGTTCAACCTTATTTTAAAAAAATTCCAGGTGTAAGAGGGGTATAATAGTGTTCTCCGTGAGCTAATCTATCAACCTAGAGAGACTTGCATTTTAACTCCACTGTCATTTAAAGTTGTGCTCGAGTATATTGTGCGGAAGTAATATCTTTTTATTGCTGCAAAAGCCACGATGGTTAATGTACTGGCACTTGTTTTATGAAGCCTTTGCATTCCTAATTTAAGTACTGAAATTCGCAGGGAACCTGGCATAACAATTTTATTACTGTGCCGAATTATTAAGTTCGTTTAACCATAGTGTCTGTTTGAATTTTACATGTGGGCATTTTTTTTTCTTTTTGCTTTTTCAGGTAGATGTTCCTTTGACTCCCTGCCTGCATTCCGCGAACGGGGAAATTAGCCTCCGCATCGATGGCCAGAGTGTCTTGACTGCATCATCTTTACTGGGAGGACTGTGTAGTCTGTTTGCATCGTTCTGGGTTTTCAACATTCAATATCCCAAGAAGGCACACAGAGCTCTAACGTTTGTGGAACATGCCTTTTTGGACCTTGCAGCACCAAACCACGTGTGAAGGATTTAGAACTAATTAACTTTTATCGCATCAATACCCCTCACCAATATTTTATTTGTTTTCAATCCTGTAATCATTGGATAGTAGTTTAAAGAATTTCGTATTATGTTTCTGACGTTTTCTTTTTTTTTTACTGAACAGGGGATATTTGATGGGCCCTTCTGTATGCTGATAATACAGCTATCTTTTAGTGAAGCAATAATATTAACCAACTAATATAACTTGAAACAATTATCTAATAATGTTGGCAACTGGTGCCAAATGAATCAACTCAAATTTATCGGAAAAACACGAATTACATGGCTTTTTTCTTCTCACTCTGAAGAAGCTGTCGCGATACCACCCATTCTGTTCTATATCCTTGCAATTAACCCCTCAGACTGGGTCACTTTTCTTGGCGCATTTGTGTCTTTATCAAAACGCACTGGTATTTTCCGCAGCATATTTCTCGTTCTTTATATTACTCATTTATCCATAGCCATCTCATTGCTGTCTGTCTCCTACAATTTATCTCTTGTGCCTTTACCATCTACAAAATGCTCGTTACCTTTCAATATCAAATCGTTACACAGCTCTCGCAATTTCGCCACCAATTGAAAAAAAAATTGTTGTTGTAAACCACTGCAACCATTTTTTCACTTTGTGTACTGAGTACTGATGGCGTACTGATAAGTACTCACGCGTTCTCAATCCTCTAGTATTATATAATGATGTCACTTACCATGCCGTTGTGTTTGTGCGATATGTTTTTCGCGTATTTCCGTTCTTGTAGTAATATTGTTTCTACAGTTTTGTTCAACTAGCACACAGATCGCTCATTTCACCACCAACTGAAATTTGTTGTTGTAAACCACTGCAACCATTTTTTTCACTTTGTGTACTGAGTGCTGATGCGTTCTGATAAGTCTTGATAAGTACTGACGCGTTCTTGATCCGCTATTATTATATAATGATTTCACTTACCATGTGGTTGTGTTTGCGCCTATCTTTGTTTTTCGCGTATTTCCAGTTCTTGTAGTAATATTAATTCTACGGCTTGTTCAACTAGCATTCTATTGCTGTCTTCCATTCCTAACTGGCGTGTTTTTAGCAATGTACCATTTTTGCTTTCTTATAGGAGGTCGCCCTAAGTTTTTATTTCGGAGCCTCCTTGTGTACACCATGTACCATGTAAACTTGTATGCGAAAGTTCGTTTGAAATAAACCTGAAACCGAGCAAAACCGTGTGAAATCAGTACTCCCGCAGGGAACTAGAAACTCTCCCTTGTGGCCTTGAAAAAACTCCTTTCGGAAGGCCTACAAAACCGCCCCAACTTTGCAAAAATCCATTCAAAAGAAATATATGCTTCCTTGAACCTCCTAAAAACTCCCCTCGCGAGGCCTACAAAACGTAAAACTCCATGCAAAAGAAGTAAATGCTTCCCTTGAACCTCCTCAAAACGCCCCTAAAATAACATAAGTACTTCCCAAGGGAGCCATAATAAGCTCCTATTCAACCGCCTAAAAAGTCCATAAACATCACATAAAAACGCCTTGAGGAAGTAAAGAATACTCCATTTTGATCTCCTTAAATTCTCCCTAACATTTCTTAACACTCCCTAACTACCTCCTTTCTATCACCTAAAAACACCCTGTTTTGAGGAGGTAAACAAAACCTCCCTGTTCCATGTAGTAAAAAAACTCCTACAAGGAGGATCACTAGAGGACAGGCGAAAAAGAACCTCTAGGGAGTATATGGGTGGAAAAAAGTTTAGAGTGTAGTGATTTCTACGATTCCAAGCCGCCCTGGGAGGTTTATCTTAGACATTTGACAGCCGACAAAACATGGCAGAAGCGCGGTACGGCGATAATTGAGAAATCGAGAATGCCCATCCAACAACGCCATCAGATGTCAAGCATGTTGTTTTACAGAACCGAAACCGAAAAACCGAAACTTTTGATTGCTAACCTTGGGCATCGTCCAATCACGGTTCCCCCCCTCCTGACGTCACAGCCTTTAGTTGGTGCGGCCGCCGCAAAACACGCATAGTGATTTTTCTTCTTTCGCGCTTTGTAAAATAATTACCGATTTGTCAACCGGATAAACGATGAATAGTGTGTTAATTTGAGCCAGTCTACACAGTGCAAGCAAAAACGGGAGCCTGACAAATTCACTTCAGTGTCCCTTTAATTACTGGAAATACGCTTTCTAGTGCCCTAAAGCATCAAAGCTTGTCCGGACGTCCGCCAGAACCTTCCGCCTTCCTTTGCCAGGAATAGCTTCCTACGGTGTTATTTTGGCAGCAGCATTTGCGGCGGCAGGACACACTTGCTGAGTCACTTCTACTCTGTTTGCAGCCTGGTTGCCTGTACATCATTAGATTCTGCTGCTTCGCCTGCCTCTGTGGGCTGATCCACGCGCGCCTGCGCCACTGCCCTGCACGCGTGCGTCTGAACGTTGGCTCTACAGGCACCCTTCTGAGTCTGCGCTGCCTGCAGGCTGCTGCACATGCGCGGTTCCTGTCCCCACCAGGAAGTGTCTTAAAGGAGCATCCATGGCAGCCCCGGCTTCATTTGGCAGCAGCATTTGCGGCGACAGGACACACTTGCTGAGTCACGTCTGCTCTGTTCGCAGGTTGGTTGTTGTCAATATTCCAACTATACTCCTTGTTGAGCCGCAAGTGATGAGCCCAGCATTTTGTTGTTATTGTGTACATTTTCTGCTGAGTTATGCCTAAAACTGGCGAGCTAGCTCAGAAGATTGCGGTGCTTGAGGCGTTGCTCGACGAGAACCTGGATGGTATGATCGAGGCACTTTCTGAGAAGCTTAAAATGAAGCTATAAAACATGGGGTTCGGTGAACATGTTCAGCTGTCTGAAAGTGTCACCTTTCTGAGCAAAGAGTATGACTTGATGAAGGCCAAAGAGGGTGAGCTGACAGCGTTGAACAACTATCTTTTGGCACGCAACGCAGCACTTGAAACATGGTTGACCGAGCTAGAGCAATACTCTAGACTCAACAACATTGAAATTAAGGGAGTGCCTGTGATGGAAGGCGAAGACTGCCATGCCATTTTGGAATGCATGGCAAACTATGTTCAGTGGCCAGTTTAGCCAACTGACATTGACATCGTACACACGGTACCTACTATGTCTAAAAGTCAGAATAAAAAAAACATAATAATTCGTTTTTGCCCACGTGAAAAGAAAAACGACTTCCTTCGGAAAGCACGGAAGGCAAAGCTGTGCACGAGCAACATTGGGTTCTCTGAGAAAACCGATGCCCGTGTGTTTGTCAACGAGCATTTGACCTTCGATAACAAGAAATTGTTTGCTAAGGCTTTAGAGCTTAAGAAAGAACATCGCTGGCAATTCCTGTGGACATACAACTGTCGCATTAAGGCTAACAAACATAAGACAGCAAAGTATTTCGCATCGCGAGTCAGCGTGACTTGTGGGTTTTCACATATTTCTGAGTCATGTACCCTTATGACAAACTACTAACACCTCACAGCCGATGGCTTTGCTGTCCCCCGGAGATGCGAAAATCCGTCTTTCTGACAACAACCACTCCATAATTCACTTTAAAGCAAGAAGCCTTAAGAGAAATGTTGAAACCATCGATAGTTTTATCGTTGCGCTTAACCGTTCTTTTTCGTTCATATGCATATCTTATAGTTGGCTCTCTGATTCTGACAGTAATTTGTACAGTTTCCCATCTTATCAAACAGAGTACTGCCATCGAACTTCTGATAGCCATGAAGGTACAGCCGTTTTCGTTTCGCCTGATATTTCCTAGACACGCAGATATGATCTGTCGTTTACCGCAAACCTTTGTGAATCGATGTGGATTAAAACTAATTAATTACTTATTCCACATAACAAAATTTTAGTCATTGGTTGCATTTATCGTTCCCCTTCATCTTCTTTGACTGAATTCCTACTTAACCTTGATAGAATTTTAAACGAGCTATTACTTGTAAATAAGGACGTTCTGTTAGTAGGCGACTTCAACATTTCCTTGACACCGAATCTAAATCGTATTCTGCATACACAGACTGTTTTACTGGATTCGGACTGGAATCTTTGGTACATGCGCCCACGACATGCGTGCGCAATGGTCCACGTACGTTAATAGATCACGCGCTACCTAAGATACCAACCCAAACCTTTTCTGCCGTCCTTGAAACCGATATCACCGATCATTTCCCCATTTTTCTTATTTTTGACGCGTCCATGCCGAAAAAACGCAATTCACTCTTGAAATCTGCTTTTGATGCAGTTCAATCTAGAGAAGCGATCCGGGTGACTGATTGGTCTATCATTAATTCAATGGATGATGCAGAGGCAGCACTGCATAACTTTTCTTTTGAAATTTTAAAAGCCGTACCATCAAGTACTACCACGCCTAAATGTAAAAAGAGATTTAGCTATCCGAACAATCCATGGTTGACAAAACGTTTATTAGAAAGCATGCTGAAAAAAGAAAATATGTACAAAAAACCAAAAGACAGGCCTTTCATTCTAATTTAGCGAAGCGATATAAGAAATACTGCTGCCTCCTAAACATCCTTTCAAAGCAGGCTAAAAAACGTTATTATGAAAACAAATTTGCTAAACATCATAACAACCCAACAAAACAATGGACTTCTTTGAATACCTTCCTCAATAGAACTCCAGCTAACGCCTCTGTATCAAACATTACGTACAATGGAGTAAGCCTGATGGAACCACCTCATATTGCTAGTGCCTTTTGCGAATATTTTTTATCCGTTTATCACAATACCCCTCAGCCTTTAAATGCGCGACTGGGTTTGCCCCGTGCTTCCAATCTTTCTTTTTGTTCCCGGTTACACCAGAAGAAGTGCTCGCTACGCTTGCCTCATTGAAAAATACCAGCCCAGGTCTAGATAACATTTCTATCCGCCATTTGAAGTTAGTTGCTGATTTAATCATAAATACTCTTATCCATACAAGAAATCTTGTCTCTAGGTCTGGTACTTTTCAATCTTTTTTAAAGAAAGCTAAAATATACCTGTTTTCAAAAGAGGTGACTGGCTATTAATATCTAATTGCCGCCCAATTTTCATTCTCTCTTGTCTTCGTAAACTAATTGAACAGATATTTTCCAAACGTCTGAACAGCTACCTCAATAAATTTAATCTACTTAATCCATGTCAATTCGGTTTTGGTCGGGACATTCCACCAACCTAGCATTGCTTTCACTAACAGACTTCATTAAAAATGCAATTGACGCTGGACATTTTGTGGGTTCAGTCTTTCTGAATTTTACAAAGGCGTTTAATACGATTAATCATAATTAATCGTATCGTAGCTTATGGCATAACCGGTCCACCACTAAGATCATTGAAAAGCTATTTACTTAACCGACAATATACCGTATACGTGGCTGACACTTTTTCTGAAACAAGAATATATAACCAAGGTGTACCTCAGGGATCTATTTTCGGTCCTTTACTTTTCATATTGTATATTATTGATCTTCAGTATTGTCTTAATTCTTCTCACTTCGTATTGTATGCGGACGATACAACCCTTTCTTTATCCAATAAATATATAATTTGCTTTGCCGCTAACTTGTATACAGTAATGAACAATGTAAAATGGTGCCGCGTCAACTATTCAGTTATTAACCCGGAAAAAACTAAATTTTTGGTCTTTAGATCTCATCAGAAAACCATCGGTTTTGTTCCCGAATTACATCTTGGGTCTCATTTAATCACATCTTGCGACCACGATACATTTCTTGGCATTCACCTCGACCCGCAGCTTACATTTAGTTCTCCCTTTTCCATTTAAAGGAAAAAACAGCTTTTGGGATTCGAGCTTTAATCAAGGCTCCGCGCTTTTTCCCTCACCTAGCCCTGTTGTCTTTATATTTGGCTTTTGTTCAGAGTCATTTTAATTATGGTATTGTTTCATGGGGCAACACTTACTCCTCTCACGTTTCATCTGTTCAACATATACAAAACGAGTGTATTCGCAAAATAACATTCAGTCCATGTCGTTCCTCCGCCTCACGACTTCTACATCAGAATAATATACTGTCAATTAATGGGCTGTTGCAATATAACTTAGCTATTCTTTTTTACAAATTATTGCACTGTAACCTCTCTTATGATATCGTTGAGGTTAGTGTTTTACGTAGTAAAAGTGTAACCAGGTTTTCAAGTAATAACAATTTGTTACTACCACCTGTTCATACTAATTACTATAAGAAAAACTACTTGTTTTCAGCTGTGAAATTTTGGAGTAATTTTCCTACGGCTGTCAATCATCATCGTCATGCCTTGGTTGCTTTAAAAAAAACCTTAGACGATTTCTTTCGCTGTAATTAGCATCTTGTTCTCTGTTTTATTCTTACGTTATACCCAAGGTTATCATGTGCCTTTGCTTCCATTGTGTCATTTACGAACTGATGTTACTACTTTTTATATAAGATGTCTACAATTAGAGCTACCTTTACGAATGTATGTACATAAAATGCTAATTTTGTGTGTGTTTCATACCGCATATTGATTTGTTGGGCTCTTTCGCCCATTGCTGCTTCTACATAATTCGTTTGATGTATTTGTAATAGAGGGTCACCTATCAGTCTGGGACCGTCGTCTGCATACTAATATGTTTCTAATTCTTTTTTGTAAAAAGCTTTGTCTTTCTCTTACTCGTTATGACGCACCACCTCGTTACTGCCGCCAGAACCCAGCAGAATAAAGAATCCCTGACGACTGGCCTATCGGCTTCGAGTGCTCTCGTGTTGCTCACATCGCCCGTTATTAGAGAGTTTTAGCTGACCGTTTCTGACGGTCCGCTCCGCTACAATAGGAAGCGGGAGCACCATTGCGCATGCGTGGCGCGCTAGCGCGCTACCGTCGGAACCGGAGCGGGACCCCGCTCCGCTAACCCGGGGCATCTTAGCGGACCGTCGCGGCAGCTTAACGCTACTGTGCGGAATTTTAACGTGGCTGCCCCCGCGATGCGATCGCGCTACGGCAAACTCCGTTTTTCAGTCGAAACACGAGCGACGAAGCCGCGAAAGCGCGTAAGCGCTTCTGAATAGCCAATGGTTGGCGCCACACATCTCAAAGATCTTTAGAACGGAAGCAAAAAATGTCCAACGAAGCGCGGGGCTGCTTCTCTGAAGTGCCGAGAAAGATAGCCTTTGTTTGGCTCTTCTAAAGTTTATCGGCTTCTTTATTGTTACTTAGAAAAATTACACCATGTCAGTGACTACATTTATACAAAAAAAGGTTAATTGAGGCGTACAAACCTGGTATTTTGCTCTGTTTAGGCGACGAAATACAAATTCCTATGTTCCCAATAGGAGGAAGTTTTGGTTTACACACGCACGCGAAACCACAAGTCACACGAATTATTCCCCGTCGAAGGAGATACGGTTATCGCTTAGCTAAAAGCCTTTCGGCCGCTGACACACCGGTTGTGCTCAGCGGGACGGCGGGAGCATAGGGGAGCGTCAAAAACGGTCAGCTAAAATTCGCTATTGCCGCAACGTTGGAAGTCCTCCGCACACTCCCAGTTTGCGCCCACTACCTACTCTTCTGACGATCGGCCTACTGAATTCCCCCCTGGTACTCAACCCCAGTATGTTCCCGACAGCTTTCACAGCAACCACCCTGGCCGCTCCCCGTCCCCACAACGTCGCCAGTCTCGTTCGCCGCAGACTCGCAGCTCTTCGCCGCCGACTTCTTACGCACGCACCTCTCCTGGAAACTAGCCAATGCAGCTCCCGGAGGTGATGGTGCGCATTGTCACGAAGCCAGAGACCACGCATTTGTCTTGAAGGAAAACACGTTTATTGAAGCGAACTTGTGCTCCCCTAACAACTCAAAAAATACAAGATGGCGATACAGCATTCAACAAAGTGACGTGCGTAAACTGGTGTCGGCTATTCCAATGCCATGGCGTCTGCTCTGCAGGCCTTTATGTCTTAGCGTGAGTGTTTCTGGAACCGTCGATTTACATCCAGAACATTGTAGATCAAAGAAGATCATTCGGGGCTAGTGACGTTAGGGCGAGAGAGTCTGTTTATCTGGATGTGATAGCCCGTGCGGCATAAAAATAAAGAATGGAAGACGCGCTTCGCTTGGGACGCAGATAACACAGCCGGGCATGGCCGGGCAGCACAAACAAACAATAAACTTGTACATGGTTCACGGCAACACCCGACCCGGCCTGAACATCCTCTGTTTATAAAGACGACGAGACGCAATTTGCTTGACGTTGATGTTGACGGTGTTCGTGCGAGCGCTCTAATAGATATCGGCGCCAGTATCTCCGTAATGAGCTCCAACCTTCGCCGCCACATTCGTAAGGTCCTGACGCCTGCCCCACCTCCTGTCGTCAGAGTAGCCGATGGCCGTGCGCCCACCGTCGAAGGACTGTGGGCGCACGGCCTCCACGACCAAGCACACCAGGCCCAGAAGGTCGTGGCCAAGACTTGGCAACCCGGCGGTCCGAGCAGGAGCATGGGGCCGCTGACGCACCACGAACGTCGGCCTCGCAGCAGCAGCAAACCCTGGCTCGAGCCGGAACGTGACGACGCGGCAGAGCCTTGCGATCACTCGTGCCCGAGCCGCACCCAGACGGAAGCTCGCCTTGGTCACCGATGGGCGACGGTCTCGTAGCGGACGGCACCGTCGGACCGGGACGTCTGACGTGGGAAATGCCTAGTCCAACGGCCCTGTCTCGGTCGCCCTGCACTTCCCGGGTTCGCAGCGCTTGCTCGCACCACGCCCTCGTCTTCTTCTTCTCCGTGGTGTGTTTTTTGCAGCGGCCACTTGGTGTCTCCCGCGAGTGAAATCTTTCACTACTTTCACCGTGCCCCCTCCGAGCCACTCATCACTCACCCCCACCGTTAAGAAAGTTTGTTAGGGGAACCAAACAAAACGATACTACTAATCCCTAGGCAGGGCAAAAAAAGTGGCACTGATAACAATGCAATCACAGTGCAGGATGCCGTCACTTAACAATAAACTACGATAACGCCGTTATGTCACATCAAGTTACACACGCGGCCACGCTGCCACAACCACTGCTGGACGCCTGTTTTGGGAACACACGTTGCGGGAAACCCTTGTGCCGTCGGCTTGCTCTGGTAGGTTGAACGGAGTATGGCCTGACGAGAAACAAGGCTGCGTAATCCAGGGTGGTCCGAAGTCCTAGATCGTGTATCGTGCCTTCTTGCAATCACCGCCTGGTTGTCCTGGAAGTTGAATTACCCGTTCCATTTGCGTACCGGTGTGCTGCAAGCAAGTTGCGGCAGTGGGATCGTTGAGCATAAATGCCGCAGCAACTTGCGGTTCAAGGCGTTTTCCGGTTGCAGACGTTGCATGATCGCACGAAAACGCTTCACATCTCGTCCAAATCCGGCCAGGTAGAATTCTTCTAAAATCCGATAAGTCGTCTTCCGGATGCCGGCGTGTCGAGGCAAGATGCGCTATCTGCGCGGCTCGAAGGACTGACTCTCTGGAGGTCTGGGGCATCACTATCTGCTTGAAACTCATTCAAGTTTGAAAGGCGACAGACCCGATACAAGGGGTCCTCACTTTCAAAGGAAAGTGTAGTGGTGGCCTCTGGCAGAAGCGAGACTCCTTTCCAACTTTCCGGTACAATAGACCTCAAAGTGGGGTCTTCGCGCTGTTCCTGGCTAGTTTACAAACGGTTGAGGTTAGTGTGCCGGAGTAGTGGCTCTCTTAGCGTATGTTCTGCAGGGCTTCAGCGCTTGCCACGGCGGAAAACAGATAGTGCGGTTCCGAAGGCAGCGTTCGCCCTAGGCTGCTCGTACCGTTATCACTGTCTCCAATAACTCCGTACTCCCAGTCAAGATCTGGATCGTGAGGTTCCCTTACGCCTGGAATGTTGCCAAGAACCAGGTGTAAAGGGGACAGGCCATGCAGGCAGCGCTAATCTCTCCTACAAAATACGGCGTCTGCACTTGAATTTTCGCCTCCGGTAGTTCCTTCGCGGTCCCGTCAAGAAGGACAACACGGCGTGTCTTCCCAGTGAAACAGTCGTCGCCGACAAGATCACGGCGGACGATGGCGGTGTTGCTTCCGGTGTCTCTGAGGACTCTAGCGGCTTTACCGAGCACTCGTCCTGAAACGACTGGCATCCCCCTTCACCAGGAACGGCGAATCCCTGTCGCTGGCGTCCTTATAGTTGGGACCACTTGCTCTCGCGTCCGACGACTGGGCTTTGTAGGACTTGGTTTTGGCGGCTCGCCTTGGAGGCTCGTAAATGCCACATGCAGCTACCGTATCTTTGCCCCCCGATCCACTTCGACAGTTATCGGCACTGTGACCTGATCTGTCACACTCAGAGCTGGTGGTGTTTACTCTGGCCAGAGTGGGACAGTCCTGTGCGCGATGTCCGGGACGATGGCACAAAAAGCACTTCTGTGCTGCTCTTATCGGTGTGCCGGCCGCACTCTTCGGACCTCCGGTGCGTCACTTGGAAGCTCCCTAGTTAGAAAGGTTCTGTGCCTCCAGGAAAGCGGTCCCAAAACATCCGCTAACCCATCGAAGCTGTTGCACTCACGTTCTTTTAAAAATACAACGAGTTTTGAATGGCAACAGCGGTAAAATTGCTCCGAGATCATCAGGTCACGGAGGCCTTCAAAAGATTTAGAAATATTGGCCATCTCAACCCAATGATCAAAGTAGCTCGACAGCCTGGCTGCAAACTGTCTTCCCGTTTCGCCATCTTCTGCCCGGGCTTTGCGGAACTATTCTTAGTATCCTTGGGCAGTGAATTTGAACCGTTGCAGTAATGCCGTTTTGACTTTGCTGTAGTCCAGTGATTCCTCAGCAGTCATCCTCCCAATCACGGTGAGTGCTTCTACTGGGCAAGCACATACTGAGTGGCAACGGCCCATTTGTCCTGGGCCCCACCCCTGTCCCAGCTGCCACGCGCTCGAAGCGCTGAAGATACGCGTGAAGATCATCGCAGCCTTTCGGTCAAATAGAGGTAGGAGCTTTTTGCGGATTCATCACTGATACATTGGGGCTAGTTTCACTGTCGGCAGTGGCATTTGCGGCGTTTCGCGATCCTTCTTGAAGACGGATCTTCAGCTCGAGGATTCGCATCTGATTGTCCGCGGCTTCTTTTGCCCTCTCAGCAGCTTCTTTTGCCCTCTCGGCGGCTTCTCTAGCTCTTTCGTCGGCTTCTCGCCTTTCCTCTTTTTCTCGTTCCGCAGCTTCCCTTAAGCCTTCTCTCTCTCAGCCGCCCTCTCAGCATCGCTGCTCCCGCACGTTGCGTGTCGATCCACGCCCGAAGTTCCGGCCCCGAGAGTCCTAGCTGCGTCCATATCTCCAATAATTTCTCCACGTCCATGTTGTTAGTACGCTCACGTCACGAATATGTGCTCGGCATCCAACTCAGTTCTGCAGTTGTTAATGGGCGGATCCTGGCAGGCTCGCCACTTTTTTTGCGCTAGGATCGTGCAGAACCCAATGAGAGGAATGCCGGACGCACACACAGGACGGAATGTATTTACAACATATTTAGCCACTCAAGGAAATGAAGGAAACTCAAAAAATAGAAATGTTCGCAAAGCGGGTTTCGGTTAGCTTTCCACGGCAGTGGCTGTCGCTAGGCCGCAAAACAGTTTCGTTGAGCGCGGCTCACAGGTACGTCTTGCTGGGGCTCAGTGGTCGTCGAGGGTGAGGGTCGCAAATTTGGCCAGCCGCTTCACGGACAGGTTCGCCAACGAGCTGGTGTGGGACGCCTCGAAACACCTCCACGACCAAGCACACCAGGCCCAGAAGTCGTGGCCAGGACTAGCAACCCGGCGGTCGAGCAGGAGCATGGGGCCGCTGACGCAACACGAACGTCGGCCTCGCAGCAGCAGAAATCCCTGGCTCGAGCCGGAACGTGACGACGCGGCAGAGCCTTGCGATCACTAGTGCCCGAGCCGCACCCAGACGGAAGCTCGCCTTGGTCACCGATGGCGACGGTCTCGTAGCAGACGGCACGTCGACCGGACGTCGACGTGGGAATGCCTAGTCCAACCGTGCCCTGTCCTGGGTCGCCCTGCACTTCCCGGGTTCGCAGCGCTTGCACGCACCACGCCCTCGTCTTCTTCTCTCGTGGGTATCTTTTTGCCAGCGGCCACTTGGTGTCTCCGCGATGTGAAATCTTCTTTCACTACTTTCACCGTGCACCCTCCGAGCCACTCATCACACTCCCTTACACTGTTGTCACCGTCACCAACAACCAAATCAGCCTGTCTTTCCTTAATTTGGTTCTGTGCCCCAAGTTCTCCCCGGAGCGGATGTCGTTGGCCACGCTTTTTCCCCTGGACGAATGCCAAATTTTGCCGTGTCCACTGACGCCCTGCATGGTTGCGCGCCGAATGATTCCAAGGATCGTTGTCCCACCCCCGGGGACATCGCAACAATGATAGCATTGGACGTTCCTTCGTCGCAAGCTCGCGAGTTGCATCGCACGCTTTCATCTTGCAGAAACATTTTTGATTTGGACGATCACCCTTTGGGACAGATATCGACGATAACCCACCGCATCAATCCCGCGGATGCGAGCCCCATCCATCGGCGACCATACCGGATAGCTCATGGCGAACGCAAAATCAATCAACGTACATGGTGCATCGTACTTTTCTTCTATTCACCTTCGGTGTGGGTATTGACAAATTGCTGCTGATTCCCAGGACCGTGAAAAGACCGTATATGTGACGCCCGACGGGCTGTACCAATTCAAGGTCATTCCCTTTGGTCTGTGCAACGCGCCGGCTACCTTCGAAAGAATGATCGACTTCCTCTTACGTGGCTTCAAAAGGTTGACCAGCATCTGCTACTTGGACAACGTGATAATTTTTTCCCAGACTTTTGAAACTTATCTCCATCGTCTTCTAGACATCCTACATGTTTTGCGTCGTGCCGGTCTCCAGCTAAATTCTACAAAATGCTGTTTCGTTGGCCGGCAACTCAAGATCCTGGGCTACGTAGCCGATGCTGCTGATGTCCGCCCTGATCCCGATAAGGTACGCGCCGTCCAAGAATTTCCACTCCCGCGTTCGGCAAAGGAAGTTGGCAGCTTTGTGGGACTAAGCTCCTACTTTCGCCGTGTTATCGAGAATTTTGCTGAGACCGCCCTCCCAATGATAGATCTCCTTAAGGCGGATACGTCATTCTCCTGGGGCACTACGCAAAGCGCAGGGTTAGCCGCTCTCGTTGACCGCCTGAATCGTTGCCCGGTTTTGGCCCATTTAGATCCGTTGGCGCCACAGAAGTTCGCATGGACGCGAGTGGCCACGGGATAGGGGCAGTATTGGTTCAGAAACAGACTGGTCACGACAAGGTGATAGCCTACGCCAGCCGACCAGCCGACTTCTGTCCCCCGCTGAACGTAACTATTCACACACGGAACGTGAATGCCTCGCACTGGTCTGTGCAGTCAGCAAGTTCTATCAATATTTTTGCGTCGAATCATTTGTAGTTATCACCGATCATGGTCCCGTATGTTGGCTTTCTTCGCTAAAACATCCGTCCGGACGACTCGGCCGCTCGGCGTTAAGACTCCAGGAGTGTGACTATTCGGTGGTCCACACTTCTGGTCGCATGCACCAGGACGCCGACTGCTTGTCTCGTCATCCTGTTGATCCACCTGATCAAACATGGAATGGTGATGACCCCTGCCTATTTGCCCTGTACGACTTTCACGACATTGCCGCCCACCAACGATGCGACCCATCGCTTCGGCAGAATATAGACCATCTTAGATCAGAGCCATCACTGCATGCCTTTACACTACGTAAAGGCGTCCAGTTTTGCCGCAACTTCCGGGCGGATGGCCCTGGCGCCCTTGCCATACCTCAGCGTCTCCCTTCCGACATACTTCACCAGCTTCATGACGGGCCGACTGCATGCCATTTTGGCGCACACGCTCGGACCTATGAGCGTGTGCGGCGACGCTTTTACTGGCCCGGCCTTTACTGGTCTGTGCGAAGGTACGTCATGGCTTGTGACCTTTGCCAACGCCGCAAGACGCCTCGGTCACTTCCAGCAGGCACTGTTCAACCAATTGGTGTTTATTCTGTACGATTCCTCCGGGAGGGTAGATTATGCCTTCTCGGTCCTTTCCCTTATTCCGATCTGGTAATAGGTGGATCGCCGTTGCCACCGACTACACCCCGCGTTACGCCATCACACGTGCCATTCCTACCAGCTGTGCCACGGACGTCGCCGATTTTCTACTACACGCCGTCATTCTGCCTCACGGTGCTCCTCGTCAGCGGATCACGTACCGTGGTCGGTGCTTCTTATCTCAGGTCGTCGACGACCGTCTTCGCTCCTGCCGCATTAAGCACAACCTTAACACGGTCTATCATCCGTAGACCAATGGCTCGCTGAACGATTTAACAAGGCGCTCATGAATATGCTTGCTATGTACGTGTCCACAGACCACCATGACTGGGACTTTCCTCTCCCTTACGTTACTTTCGCCAACAATTCGTCGCGCCTCAACACTGCCGGCTTCACTCCTTTCTTCCTCCTTTTCGGACGTGACCCTGCCCGCCACCATGTTGCCTGACTCGACCACGCAAAGAACTGAGTATGCACGTGACCTTATTGTTTGGGCTGATGTGGCCCACCAGATCACCAAGATTACGGAGTCACAGGTAAGTCAGAAGCGCCGCTACGACAAGACCCACCATGATGTGTGCTTCTAACATGGCTCCCTGGTCCCCCTTTGGACGCATTCATGCCATGTTGGGCTATGTGAAAAACTACTGCCCCGATTCACAGGCCCCTACCGCATCATTCGCTTGGTTACTCCTGTGAATAAGAAATTATTCCAGTCATGCCCCCGCCGTCAACTGTGCAACCAGCGTCTCAAATTGTGCATGTGTCCCGCCCGAAGCCCTACTACGTCCGTGATTCAGTTCAGCCCTTACCTTCTACCGTCTTCAGCACCGGGACGTTGCTTCTACCGCAAGGGGTCATGTCACGGGCTCAGTCCCTTGGCTCCTTATTATAACGGAACCAGTGGCCAACACCCCCCGGCGGGTATGCGCCCTCTGGGATATGTGAACCGATAGGCTGGACAAGAAGAAGACGCTCGCTGACGTTGGTGTGCGTGCAGTACCTGCAACATCACGGCTGCCTTGTCTGTCTTTACTATCCCGTCTATTTTTGTAATTACAATCTCTAAATACATCCCCTTCGTTGCCACGTCACAATATTGTAGACCAATTTTTCTGCACAATATTTGAAAATGTCTTCTTTTAAGCCTGTCCGACTTTTGTATAATTGCTGGGACAACTTCAATTTCTCCCCCAGCCTTTCTTCACCAGGCTCCACCTGTGTCCTTCAAAGCTTCATTTGTTAAATGTGTGGCTTCTAGACACAGAACAATATTTATCTGTCTCAAGTGACTAGAATTGTCTGGCATGTGTTGCCTTTAAACAACCCTATCGTTGCTGGCCACCTTCCTCCAAGCCGGCGTGGCGTCTGCACGATTTAGTCTGCACAGCGGGCTACAAAGCTTTCCGTACAGCTCTGGCGACAACCTTAGTGTCGTTTTTTGACGACGCCTGATACCCTCTCACACCTCCAGTTCTTTTGCAAGCATCCATTCGCTTGGTATCGACTGCACGATCTGGTACTCTCACGCTGCCGCGTATCAGCCTTCACTTTACCCCTACCGCGCTCTGGTTTGGTGCATTGCACCCTGTGCTACCGCAAGAATCTCTTGGCCACTTCATGGCTGCTAACAGTGTTTTCGTGCTCATGAGCGACACACTACGGTGCTATTTACTGTTAGGATTTTATCGATGCCTAATTCACTGAAAACGTCGGTCTTCTTGTATTCATTATTTGCACCCCAGTAAGCGTACGTGGTTCTCTCTCTAAACCAAGCTCGTGAAGGTACTATCGGTTAGTTTGCACTAATAGCACGCGGCTTCACATCGCATGTTGTACATTATGCATGCTTGCATTGACATTTTGTAGCCCATGCATTCAGTATCTGTGAAAAGTTTTTTTTTTTTCATTGGTGTCTAAATAGAAGGTACAAAATTGGTCGAGACCAATCTCTCGTCGCGCGACGATAGCGATGCCTAGCTACAAGAGCAACAGAAATCACTTCTGGTATCTTCAGTCGCAAGTGTAAACAGCCTTAATATGGTAACAGTAGAAGACATAAATATGATTAATAATAACAATACTTGTGGAAACATTATTTATCGTTTCGTATAAGTGAGGGGGTGGAAAATTTTGTGGGCCCCGGGTGCAACTTTACCAAGCAACGCCACTGACACTACTATCTCCGGAGAAACATAGTTGTGCGGAAAACAATATATTTCCCTTTGAAGAAAAATGCGATGTCCGACGCCCGCGTGACCCAAAGTTGACCCGTATATTGGCCAATACCATGAACCGAATAAGATCAAAGAAGGCAAACATGAGAACTAGTGACGTTCGAACTAGGACCCTTAAGAGTACGAGTTAAACAGGGATGCGCTGCTCCATCGCCGAGCCTCCCCTTAGCAAATCAGTGGTGCACTTAAGGCCTTCGACTTAGAAATTAGTCTTAGAGACATGTACTGATGGCTATCGAAGTAGTTTGAGCATGTTTAGAGCCGGGATACCGTTAGGGGCGAAGGAAAAAGAAGAGGATAGAAATTTAGTGTCTTGCTTTTCGCAGTTCTCTGCGCATGTGCGCGCGGATCGCTGTTATACAGCCTTTCCTCCGCTGCGGCTTAACTCAGCAAACCTTGTCATGCAACGCGAAAGCTTGGCTTGGCCGGGTTTTCTTGGTTTAGCTAATTTAACCTTTGGTTTAGCTGTGTTTATACCCTATTCGTCTAAGCCTGCCTTTGTCTGCGGTTATGGTTCCGCTTCCGCCGTTTTGCGAGCCGACCATATCACCCTTCCTCAATTTTCGATGTTGAAACCGATCGCCGGTGAAGCAGATCGCCGGGCAATACCTGAGGGATCGTCAGGTGCCGCTTTGCGATGACTGCTCAAATCATCCAGCCTCTGCACAACATAGAGTTTTATACTAATATACACTACAGGAAAATCTGGCGCCACGTCTGCGGGAGCCGCGCTTCGGAGAGCGTTCTGTCATATACGGGCAGGCACGTTCCATGAAGAGGCTGGAAAGTTGGCTCTGGCTGCAAAAAGCCACAATATTACTGTAGAAGGTTCATGAATCTTGTTTTGTTTTTATGAAATTAAACCTCGAGAAATAATTATTTGTCAATAATTACGTAGAAGCTTCATGCACGATGAAGCAAGAAAAAAATGTTATCCTTTTTTGCTGATTTTGGCTTCAAGACAAAAAAGAAGTCATAAGGCTGTCTAAGCCAAGTAGGCTGAGGAACGTCGCTTAGCAGCAAATGGCACTCCCACGGTGTACCGCGACTGCAGCGACAGATTTCCCTCTAGTATATATTATTATGAAACTCTATGCTGCGCAACGCTTCAGAGACGAAAAGACAGCCCCGCCCCTCCTTCATTTAGGCTCGCTTTCACGTGGCGAGTCACGTATCAGGTGGCTGGTGTACCTGTAGAGAGAGATGCCCAGCCGGCAACGGCGGCTCTGGAACGCAGTTTTCCGCGTAGCTCGGCCCGGCTGAGTCACGTGATGTCCTGCGTCTTCTGGGCGGGGCAGCTGAGATCAAGGAAGGGTAAAATCTTCACGACGGGCGAAACCACTCGACGAGATTAGTAAAGCCTTGCTTTAAAAGAAGCTGAGCGTCACGTTCCCCGTTTTCGGGACCAACACCCAGTGACTGTTGAAGACGGTATGCCCGCCCCAGCCTAATTGCGGCCTTCGTCTAGTCAAAGTCACTCAATGCTTTGGTGGTCAGGAAACCCGCCTTGACGGCTATGAGAGGAGGTTGCTATGTCAACGAAACCACAGCGGCCGGGCGCTGGGACTACGGAGGGGAAAGACGAGACCTGTGCGCTGCGTCGACGAAACTATGCTCCCACGAATTCCGGCGGCGGTCCGGAGATTATTTTGGGCAGTTTCAAGAACTTAGTCGATCACAACTTTAAATAACGGATTGATAGCAACTCTGACCACTGGACATCGACCATCGGGCGGCGTCTCTAAAGTACTGTTCGCACGACGCGCGCCCAAATGATGCTCAGAGCCGACGAAATACCCACCTACTTCAACACGGCGTGAGCATTACCAGAGCACCTAAAAATCATTGAGGGGCTCTGGCATCACAAAAGGGACTGTCAGACCCTCGTCACGTATATTCGTCATCGTAGTGACACTGTATATCCGTAACAAATTTGAACCGCACTTCGTATCTTGGGCGGGCACAGCCTCTGAAGGCGCCGTGGCGTGCCTTCCCGTGTTTATTTCTGGCTCCATCAATGGCGCCGCATCGAGCGTAACTCCACGTACCAGGTCCACACCCAAGCCTTTTTACGCTCTAATGCGGAAATTACCCCACTTAGAGAGAGTTCCGCCGGCTTGACAAGGTACCCTCCGCGCTGATTGGCCCAAAGACTACAATGGTACTGCTAGCCGCAAAATACCTTCTTAGACTTTCCCTGGGTCGGATTATTTTCCCAGTTGCTATGTGTTAATTAGTGTGCGCTGTACACACAACTTTGGAGACCTTGTTGGGGCGAAAATGTTTTGCATCCCGAGATCACTATCCTCGTTTACATATATGTGCACATTTATTTTTCCGATTTATTATTTACCGGCTCCTCCTATTCGTTGTCCTTTTGCCTACCTGATACTTATGTCATCAATGTATCTCCAGAAAATACCCGGGGCTGTGGGTCAGAACTTCAAAATAAATAAATTAACAAATAAACAAATAAATGAATAAATAAAGTAGCGTAATAGGTACGGCGATGAAGGATACACAATGGCTGTGGCGGCACTGAGGGTTAAATTTTACTCTACGGACGACGACATTCGTTTACAATGTAAAAGCTACCAATTAAGGAAAAATCGCGCCCATGCCCCAGCGAGGGGAACCTGTGTAGATGCGACGCATAGTGGGGTTCACTTGGTGTTTCCATTGGATTGATTCTGAAATCGCGTGAAAACGTTCCGGGAACGCGTATGATTATTATGTTTTATGATTATTATTATGTTTATTGGCCAATCTTGGTCGATCTCTCTAAGTGTATGCTTGGGGCTTCGCTGCCGCAACGACCTTTACTCCATCATTTTTGCGGTAAGTGGGACCTTCTTTTCTTTTCTTGCAAGTGTTAATCATTGCCCCATCATGCGTTGTATCAATGGCATCTTGACGTAGTTTTAAATGAGTCAAGGGATATAAGACGCGTTCGTAGCATTTGATTCTTTCTCGGTTTTGTGGCGCGGTGGGAAGAGCACCATGTACATCGCGTTCCGCCCACATGGTCGTGGGATCGAAACCGGGCGCCGCTAACTATTATTTTTTTAGAGACGATAGTCTTTCTTGGGCTCCTGAAACCCAGAAATTTTGGTCTGTCTGTATGTCTGTCTGTCTGTCTGTCTGTCTGTCTATTGACTTGATTCAGCCACCCGGCCAAAGTAAAACAATGCCTGCGCAATAGTCTTATATTGTCACAGCTAAATCTACCCGTCTAGGTCCGGTATAATGTTCATACTTGTCAACATTGTTGAAGAAGAACAAGACACTACGCAAATATAAGACAACAAATTAGTAGAGAAGTGATATTTGCAGTGTTCATTTATAAAAAATCATACATGCTTTACTTTTTTACGAAATTAAATACTTCATCAACTGCAGAAAAAAAATTCATCCTGCTGTCGCCCGCGCCACTATAGCTTCTGGCGCCATTTTAAGAAATCAACCGGCAACAGTTACGAAAGGTTCCACTAGATAGGTTCCACGTTCTGCTTGCAACGCATGTGGAGTAGGGAAACGCGGTTCTATAAACGTTGAAGTAGGGTGCCCCGATTCACGCGCGTCTTCGCCGTACGGCAGCGTTGGCATCGAGACACCCGGTTTGGGAGCAGTGGAACGCGCAAATTTAAAATGATTAAGCAACCTTTGGCGTCTTTACCTTGGGAGGAGCGCGACGCAAGAGGAACAACATGAGAGGTGAGCAGCAAAGCGAAGGGAGGCATTTACTTGGCAAAAGTCCATAAAGACTAGCGTGTTTTGACGACATTTGCAACGAAAGGAGCCGATGCGCGGCCAATTTTTTTATAGTGTAGGGGGAGGGGTTTGGACAGACAAAAACGCCGTATGGAGGGACAAGGCGAGTGAATGAGATGCGTCGCATCTAATACATAATTAGAAGAAAACAGAGAGGTACCTCTATGCACTTAGCTAAACATATTTAGCTCACAAGGGTCTCCAGGTAACTGCCGTCTTTCGATCGAGCCCCCAAAGCCCCAACACTTCAGATTTATTACGCAAACACCAGGCCTCCAAAGGCATGTCCCAACACAAAGTGAGGAGGGCCTGCAAACACACTCTAGGCCTCTGATTGGCCACAACAATTGTCAACAAATATTTGTGCGCAAATGATCACGCGATCCACATTCTCCATCATAATATCAAGTACACCACAGATTCAAACCCACCAACTAAAAGCTACTCTGATCGCTCGCAATCAACCTTCGGGTGGTCTCTCTCAAGTATCGTTCAGACAACGTGACTTGCGCTAAATTATGCCAAACGCGAAGAAATGCCAGTGTTTTCCAACACGGCGCTCGCATAACGAAAAAAAAAGGTGTCAGTCCCTCGCCACCTACCTACGTCATCGTGGTGACGCTCCAGTGCCATAACTAATCGGGAACTCACTGCGTACATTGTGCTTCCGAACTCCTGACGCGGCGGCACGCCTTTCCTTATTCATCTGAGCCTTAGGATTGACCTCGTAGCGAGCGTAAACGCCCCCCGCGCCTCGCAGGCCTAATGCCGGTAATTATTCCCGACGCTACCGAGAGACAGAGATCCCATTTTATGCCAAACTAAATACAGTGATTGCGCGCTATTCTCTGTGCTGTTAACAACTGCCTCGAATTGGCAGCAGCTTCAAGGTGCGCATTTCAGACGGGTAATGCGGACGCGGCATGCCCCCTCCCTGGCAGCGGTAACCCCCACGCCAGTTTTTGACCATGTATCAATCTGCGGCCGGTGTGTCACGACCAGAAAAGCAGTGAGGAACTCTGGTCTAGTCAAGGAAGCAGGAACAGCAATGCCCCAGAATTTTACACGCCGACACAATAAATGAGAATACGGGGAAAACCAAATAAAGCACGAACGCGATCCCAATAGAAATGGAATGTGACGCTTTCGATGAGAAGACCCATTACCCGACTGCAACGCAAAAATGAGCATTCTCAGTACGCTAATTGTGAAAGCACTAATGCTTGTTTTCGCCAGAAGCCTACAGGTGGCCCAAAACTTAAACGGAGCACCTGTAGGAGACTAGGAGAACTGCTCTACGTTGTCATCGAAATATTTTAAGGCAGATGGGGCACTTCGCGAGCCGGTAAGCTAAATTTTCTCAACTAAAACTAATCATCTTTCATAGAAATTCGCTCCAATACAAGAATGCGTAGTTTTTCTGCCTGTGCTTTCAGGTTTGTGGTACGAAATCCACTTGGTGTTCTGTGGAACATAAAAAACTAATATAAAAATATTATATTAAAAATAAAAATAAAAAATTAGTTCTTCACAGAACGAAGAAAGGCGGGGATCTTGCCTCAACTGGCTGTTCCTTTGAGCAAATTTTGAACCCATCCTAAATATGACTACCTACGGTTAGAGTCACAAATCAAGTGCGCAGAAAAGGAGAGTGGGCTTGTATTGAATTGTGGTGCGGCGAATTAACAGCCTTAGAGCTTCTGGCTGGCTTTCATCCTGAATGATAGGTGAGTGTTCCAAACGCAGAGAATCATATCCACACAGCTGAGTAGATAACGACGCCTAGATTGAAATACAATGGGGCCAGTTTTATTTCGAGCAAACAATTGGAAGTCGCCTTTCAGACAGCTTACTGATCTCAAGCTAAATGCGCAAATCAAGGCTCCTGTTTCAACAGAAAGGTTGAAAATAACCGTAGCTTTTTTCAATGCAATCTGTGGAAAAGTGAAAGTCGAAAATCAAAACTTTTACAGCAACCGAAATGTGAGGCTCCTGTAGCAATATACTATTGAAATTTTTTGTGATTTTCTGAACCATTTTTAACATTTCCCCGGCGGTTTCCACGTGGCTCTTGCAGGACAATATTAGGAAATTGCATATGAGTCCCAGAGACAGAAGGTACGTTTGAGATTTTACAGACAATCCTAAGATTATATCGTTCCTGGCACTCTTCCGGAGGCCGCTATGAACTTAGGAATATTTTCAGTATTATCTGTATACATTTCAGTTTACTTTGGTTGCCTTGAAAACCACAGGTTGCAAGTATTGCAGGCAGTTGGGAGAAGGAATAAATTACATTGGCTAGCGTACCAGTAAATTACCAGGCGAGCGTACCATTGCCATTGTCGAACACAGAAACAATGAGGGTCTTGTAACGAGACTCGCTAATACCACATTTGGTAAAAAAGAACGTCCAGGTGAGATAGAGCGTATTCACATACATA